>JAOTRH010137160.1:0-13969 GCA_034768845.1 Heliamphora exappendiculata | reverse complement strand
TTTCAATTGAGACAGAAAAAGAGAGAGAGAGAGAGAGAGAGAGAGAGAGAGAGCGAGAGAAAATTTACAGAAAACAGAGCTCCGTTGTCGAGATGGGTGCTTCTGAATCGTCCCCACAAAAATCTATTCATGAATTCACAGTCAAGGTTCCTGAAACCCTACCCTCCCTATATTTCTCACTTATTCGACACACACACACACACACACACACACACATATATATATATATATATAAACATATATATATATATATATATATATATATATATATAAACATACACACACACACATAGACAATGTGCCGATCTTTATCTTGGGATTCTGAGAAAATTTGGAATTTTGGGGAATGCGCAGGATAGCAAAGGCAAGGACGTGGATCTCAGCATATACAAAGGGAAAGTTGTTCTTGTCGTGAATGTTGCTTCCAAATGGTCCGCTCTCCCTTTTTTTTCGCTTTTGTGATCCCGTTTCTTTACTTTTTGATCTTAATCTTGTTTAGTTATTCGGATTATTTCGAAATTGGTATCTATTTGGATTCGATCTTTTCTGTTTCTTCACTAATGTTGGATATCCGTGTGATTGTTTATTTGGGGGATAAAACAGCGGTTTTACGGATTCAAATTATACCCAATTGACTAAACTTCACAACAAGTACAAGGATAAAGGTATAGAATCTTTCAATTGCTCATTTTGATTTTTGGATTTTGCTTTTTTCTCCGTAATTGTGTAATAACCCTATTAAGTTCTTTATATGTGTGTAACTTTCTCTGTAAATTATTAAAAAAAACCCCGAAGTTTTACCGTCGTTTGGAAACCTAGGAGAGTAAAGAAAAAAAAGATTTATGTAATAAGAGAAACAAAGAGAAATGATTGTGTTTTCTCTTTGTTTCAATAAGCAAGAGAGAGAAAAGAGATTAGTTTCTCTTTGTATTGTTTGGTTATGAGTTCACATAAGAGGTCCAAAAAATAAAATGCCTTACATAATTTTACTAAACTAACCATCCTTTGAAGTAGAAGTAGTTAATGCATTTTTTTAGGGCTAAAAGTGGCATTATAAAACATAAGCATTTAAGAAGATTCTTTTCTCTTCTAATATTTTTACTTTTGGAGAGCTTAAAAAATGGGGTTTTATGAGAGAACTAAATCTCTCAATTTTTCTTTTTTGTATTTTTTTTCATTTATCTGCTTTTTAGTTATCTAAACTAGTGATTGGAATGATAGCATAATCATTTCTTTTATTTCCTTTCCAATTCACCCAATCCAAATAAGTTGTTACTTGTTAGTTTTTAATGAATTTTACTTTTCTGTTTGTCTTTATGTTTTCATCTGAGCATATCGTGTATAAATTCCTTCAGCTTTTATTTTCTTTTGCAACTGGTTGAGAGCCGGAACGCATGAAAAGTCATATACACGTACCAAATATGTTTTGCTGATTGTTTTCAGGATTTGAGATCCTCGCTTTTCCATGCAATCAGTTCTTGTATCAAGAGCCTGGTACAAGCGAGGAGGCGCACGAGTTTGCATGTACAAGATTCAAGGCAGAATACCCAATTTTCCATAAGGTAATCAGGTATCATAAGATAATTTAAGATGCTATTAGATTTAATAATTATTTGACTTGATTGTTATAATTTGAAGTTGTGACAATATTTTTCATAAGCATATCATTAGTATCGGTTTGATATGAATCACATATACCTGTGAATTTTGAATTTATTGGATTCTTACTTTATTGTGATAAAATTAATGTTCTGTTACTTCACTTTGTACTAGAGTCTTCAAATCCCTTTTTTTTTTCTTTCTGGTAAGCGAAGTAACATTGTTTAAAAAGATTACAAACTGGAGAAGTCTATAATGTATTTCTCTAAAACTTTAAGACTATCCCTTTGTGTGGAGTGGGATCTTGAGTACAACTTGAAACCGTCTTTTCAGAAGTCAGTGGTAGTTAACCGAACAGCAACTAGGGTCGTCAGCGTTGAGTTTAAACTTATTTCCTATGTGTAACATTTGGAATGGGTACATATATTCACTCATTTTCCGCTTTCCTTGCACTATCTGACTATCATTTTAAGGAGCTTAGATTTTTCTTCCTCATCGTTTCACTTATTTCCATTTTATAGTTCTTTCTGTGGCTGGTCTTCTTGATTGATCATGGTCGGCTAGAAATACTTAGCGAGATTTATGTGTAAAGGGCTTTTTTTTAACCTTTTCTGCATGTCACCTAAGCTATGGCATACCAGTCATGTAGTTTTTAAAAATGAATGAATTTCTTTCCATTTTATATTGAAGGCTTTACTGGTCTTTGGATGCTATCTTGAAGTATATCACTGGTGCATGGTGCATCTCAATTTCATTTGATATTTAGTAAGCATCTCTGTTTTTCTTTTTCTTTCTTTTTTTGGTAGAAGAAATATGGCGGATCTAAAATCCAAAACTCGTGTTAAATCTTGCAAGGATGAACTTTCTGATTTATGAGAAACCGACAAAGAAATGAATCTCGTTAATAAGGTTGCTGATGAGTCTGTGACAATCATGGACCTGTAATCAATCCTTGTGTTCAGTAGCTAGTCTTGCTTATCATGTTCTGGTCACTCTATATCCTTTAAATAGAACAAACTTGCGCTATTTGAGCAATTGATTTATGTAATCTAGAGATTTCTTTATACAAGATTGAAGCTTGAGTGCTGAAATACATTTTGAGAATGGTAGAATGTGAATTTTGCACACTCTGCTCTTTTCCTTGCATGAAGAAAATCTACAGAGGTATTTAGATAAATAGTCAGGATTGGCTTGCCTCCCGACACCACCAGCAGTGAGAATCTTCATTTCATTGTACATCCTCCTTCAAGGGTTTTCTCTAAAAGAAGCATTGCCATATTTTACACTACTTTAATGAACTTTCCATTGAGTGTCATAATATTGTACACTAATCTAGCAGAATATTTCTTATAAGTATTTCACTTCTATGTGTGCAACTCATAATTGTTCCTGATTTAATTTGTAATCAACCATCTTTGTTGTTAAGGTACGTGTCAATGGGGCCAATACAGCACCTGTTTACAAATTCCTCAAAGCAAGCAAAGAGGGTTCAGGTGGATTTCTTGGGTCTAGGATCAAGTGGAACTTCACGAAATTTTTGGTTGATAAGGAAGGCAAAGTCCTCCGTCGTTATGGCACAACAACAGCACCATTATCTATCGAGGTCTCTCTCTCTCTCTCTCTCCGTTGTAAGTTTGTGTTTCTCCCATTCTTTACTCTGAAAATGCTTTTCTTGCTTTGCTTCTATGGATTTTCATAATGCAGGCAGACATTAGGAAAGCATTGGGAGACGTGTGAGGGACTTCTACTTGGTTTTGGTGTAAAAGATGAATTGGCAGCCAATAACATAAATAAAGCTGCATCAAGAAAATGTTCCATTTGGTTAACCTGCAGTTTCAATCTTTCCGCACTCGGTTGGACTTCTGTTCCACTTTTGGGTCCGAACTATGAGTTGTACACTCGTACCTCTGAAGTTATAACTGTAACTTGTTTTTGCCTGATTGAAAATGGTTGCTTGTGGCTTTTCTTGTTTCACTGAAAATATTAGCTTGCATTTTGATCAAACATCCTCTGTTCGTTTATGCTTTCAAATGTGCTTTGGATGTGCATGGTTGGATGCTAGTCTGACCGGTAGGCCATAAAGTTTCTAATTGAGATATTACTTGGCTATTTATGTTGGGATTTAATAACCAGTCCCCAAACATTTTCTTTAGTGTGTGTATGGATTTGTTTTCGTTTGCGTTAAGAGATTGGTGATTAAATTCCCTGCAATTTAGTGTCTAAGATGTGGCCCTCTCTATAATGGTTTAGTCTTAGGCCTCAAATACCAACAAATGAACTCATTGATGAAAGAATTTAGGGGCTGGCCCTGATACAGTTTTATGTTGATTGTTCTGGGCAAGAGTACTTGTAGCCGTCTCACGGGCCCTTTCAGTTTGGGATCGATTTGATTACGTGAGATGATGGTATGATGATTTATTACAATTAGAGTGGTAAACATAAAGAATCTGTGATGGAGCTTCAGCTGTAAACCATTTATGGTTAAACCCTAGTGGAGCATACTTCTGTAGAAGTTTTTGCATCTCCGATGATTCAATGGTGTCGGGGAAAGCAATCTTCGAGGGCTGTAAGTTTCTGTTTGTGAAGCCCCGCAAATCTTATATGTCCAAATCTGATTTGTATTGGCCAGATCCAGTCAGGTAAGACTTCTCTTAACAGAAAATTGGCACTAATCACAAAAAATAATTCTAGCCATTCACATACATGTGAAATCTATTTACTTGTGAGATTCATATACATATATTACCCTGTTTAATAAAGAGGAGGTTTCTTCCGCATGTGGTATCTTCCCTTCTACAAATTTCCAAATTCACATTCAATTTGAAGCCACGCAGACCCTAGATGTCAGTCTTAAATAAAAAAATGAAGTTGAGGAGGTATCCCACCTTCCCTCAGCCTTCAGAAGCAGACAGTTCAACACACAATCACCGAACCATCCTCAATTGACCATCCTCAATTGACTCCACGCGAGTCCGAATGGCCCTTTACTCCACAATCACCTCCTCCTCCGGAACTGAAGGTGAAGAAGTGTCATCATTCAGCCATACATGCTTATTCTCATGTGTTATTAAACCTAATGATCTTTAGTAATGCTGGCAAAAAGAAGCCACTAAAAATCAACTCATGATTCATGAAGCTTATCAAAAGTTGGCTGTCTCAAGCGTCTCTTCAGGTTCTAAATTGCGGTATCGGTAATACGGTTATGTATCGACAGATATCGAAGAGTATCAACAAATACATTAGTAAATATTGGTTTTAGATACCCAAATTTTGGTATGTATCAGCTAATACAATACGTAATACAATACATAATGGCTGATATTTAAAGCATTGGCATCCGTACATGTATTTCAAAAAGTCAAAAGGATTAGGCATGATGTAAGGTAGGGTATTTTACATACAAGGTTTTGACAGTAGAGGAGTAAGACTGCACATATTTTACAAGGCATGCACATCCAAAAAGATTGAAATCCAAAAAAAAATTCCAGATCAAGTTTGAAACTTGTTGACCACTCTCAGCAGGACTCTTCTGGGAAGAGTTTCTCCTTTTGCTTTTGGTTCTGCAGCTCGGGAAGCAGTGAGTATTGGCACAGAAGTCGAAAGCGATGTACCCGCATCACTGTCGCATGCACTGTTGATGTTGCAGGGTCAGAGCTCCATAGGTTGTATTTTGGCGTGGTTTTAGTTGGATGGTATAATCTTTCCTCAGTTGTTAAACGCGAGAAAACTTATTCTGATACTTCGCCATCCTTTTCCGTTTGTGAATTGTAATTAGGAGATTTATGATAAAAGTAATTAAAGGGATACAATGATATTTTGCTGAAAAAAGTACCTATGACATAAACTCATGTTTGATCCCATTTATAAAGAAGATTTTTTCTGCATTCTCTCAGAACATGGTAGCTTTTGCTAAACCAGTAGCATCTTCAAGTTGAACCTTGGCTGCAGGATAACATTCTTCCCATCATGTTGGGAGTGTTTGGTACTGTTAAAATATTAGCTTTTAAATTATAACTTGCAATAGAAATTGTGAATGTTTGATAAATGTGTGAATTTGTAGTTGAAATAAAAAAAATTATAACTTGTAACAGAAATTGTTAGTATTTAAAAAAAATTATAACTTATTGCTAAAATTAATATTAGAAAATTAAAAGCCGGTATTAGAAGCTTTGCTAAACACCCCCATTGGAAGCAATCAAATAAATGGTGCTTTGCAGAATAGCGCTAGTTGGTTTACAGCAACTGCTATAAGACACGAGCTGCAGTTTTTGCTTAAGAGAGAATATTGTTTCTTGCACTCTGAGCTAATAATTGCAGCATCAGTAACATGCATTAATTAATAGCCTTTGGAATGTTTCGAGCAATAAACTTTCAGCCCGCCAAAGCCCAGGGCTGTGAGCTTGGGCGGGTTCTGCCCAGGGCTGTGGGCTTGGGCGGGCTCAAGTTTTGTACGAACCCAAATTGGGCTGCTACAGTGCAGAGTGTAAACTATCGTGCAGAGTGTAAAATATTGGGCCATTTTTACACTCTTATCCTATCGTGCAGAGTGTAAACTATCGGGCCATTTTTACACTCTTACCCACTGCAGAAGGAGGTAGATTTTGATGGGTGGTACGTGTTCATGCTGTGGAGCCTGTACTTGTTTGCGGTTAGATTCACTTTTAAAAGTTAGACAACTTTTAGCTTTAAGCTGAGCAAAAGTTGGGGAAGTCCTGTTGGATGTGGATTTAGCTTTTACTTTTAGATTACAAATTCTGATTGTGGCATTTGTGCTTGTTGCAGACTTTTTTATCATTTATAAATTGAATAAAATGTCAAAAATACCCCTAGCTCGTGGATTTAGCTTTTGGCTTCAAAAAAAGGTATGGACAATACAGTAGGGTAGTTTAGCATCTATAAGTTATAAGCTTGGTTACGTACTTGCATCAACAAACACAATTATGCTAATTAGAGCTATAAGTTAACAACAGTAATAAACAAGTTTAACTTCAGTTTGAAGGATACCATCCCACCTTGAGAAGGGTACGCAATCCATTCATGCTAGGTCCTATATACTCTTCCATACACCAACCTCCGATTTAACCATTGAAGGGCTTTCGGCAGACACCCACTGGTGTCAAGACTTCCTCATCTTTTCAAGCCTTGAAACACTCCAGAGCCTGTTCGGATTCCAGCGTCAACATAATTAATCTCTAAAATAGTCTCCATAATTGTATGATAACCATCCTCCATCCCATAACTTTTCTCTCTTTCGGGATCGTTTATTATCCCAAATTTGAGAAATTTAATTAGACAAAAATATGTGAGTCCATAGTATTAAAATCCATTTATTCAGACTATCAATTTTGCATTTGTTTTGTAAAATCAAATTATACAATTCGATAAATTTCAAATTGCTTTCGTAGAGCTTCTTCTCATAGAAATACAAAAACGTATCACCCACTTCCTACAATTCGGGCTGAACCTACAATGCTTATTTCAATCCTTGTCTCATTCTAACCAAATATAAATAATAATAAAAACTAACAATTTACACAATACCATCCAAATGATATAAAAAAAACTTGTGGGACTCCGATTATTGTTTATACCTCCTATCCTATTCAATTATATTTCCGAATCAAACATGGCATTTCTCCTGTAATATAACTTATCCCTTGTATTTTTTTTGGAACAGATTTCACCTCCCTCTTGCAACCGGAGCATTGGAGATTCATTTTTACAACCCAAGTCTAACCAAACAAAGATAAGATAGGTGAGAACATGTGAGAAATTAAACTCTAATTCCAGTCAAGATGGTAAAAAAACATAATTATTTCTTTTCATGTCTCACCTAGCTAAGAAACTCTAGCACTCCAAACGGATTGTTTGTATGAAATAGGGTCAAACATAGTCTCACAAAAGATGAATAGTACAAAAAAGAGTAAAATTTAACTTTACAGTTTGAAGCGTCAACTGAAACTCAACGTGCACAAACTCTTAACATGCACAAATTCACACATTACCAGCCTTTTATTAATTGAATGGCTTCATGGATAAACTTCTAATTAATTAAACCAACAGAGAACCTTCCATTACGATCCTAACTTTCCCCCGAGTTAGCACTCTCCGACTCTTTTCGTCTAAATGGAGGTTTATTACGCCACCTCGAGGGGATGCCTATTTCAAGTAAACAATAATAATACAATTAGAGGATGTTTTGAATAAGGATAAGGGGAGAAAGGATTGGACTAAAAACCAAAAGACCTACCAATTCAGTTTTTGTCTCTCAGGACAAATTATGCCGCATTTGTATTGCAAAATTGTGACAAATAACTCAATGAGTAAGATTCATAATTCCTCATTTATTATATTAATATTACCGGCATAATTAGTACCAGGTTTTGAATTTTTTTTTTTTCTTGTCTACAGATTATAAATAACTCTATAATTCTTATCACATTCTTTATCTCGCTGTAATCAAACATAAACCAAATTTTTTAACATAAATTATATATAAGTCCCATTTTGGAATGTTGTTTTTCGATAAGTTATGTTCAAAAGTTCCATGTTCCATTAGATCCTATTTTAAATTTCCTGAAAATATAATACCTACATACCCCTGATTGTTAGTTATTGCAGCGTGATATATATGGAAAGATTGTACTCATATCTTTATATTTGAAAATTTATATTTCCTTATTTTTAGATATTGGATACGATTTGACCAGATTTTTAAATATCACATAAACTATATCAATTCGGACCCTTAAAAAATATTTGCTAAATATACACACAATCGTATTAATAAGAGCCACACGGGAAAGAAGACTGTTTCAAGCAATTTTTCAGTTCTTTTTGCACGGTGAAGAAGACTTTGTTGCATTTTTCGTGAGGCGGGCTGGTGATTTCTGATATCCAAACGGTTTCTAATTATTTTTGCACGTTGAACATTGATTCTTTCATTTTTCGTGAGGCGCTGTGTTGATTTTTGGTATATAACTTTGGTTCTTCAGATTTCGGTAAGTAAACCCCTTCGAATTTTTCGTTGCAGAAAATGATACATGACAAATGTCGTGCGTATCATTGTTGCAGAAAATGATACACTAAATATAATACGAACATCTGATGCAGAAAATGATACAAAAGAAATGATACATTGTTCAAAACATTAAAGTTGTACTTGTTTGAGAAAATGATACACTATGTTCGAAAACCACAGAAAATGACTCGTTTTTTGGTAAACACTATATGCTGCATTAGAAAATGGTTTAGCTTTAAAGTAACACAGAATGTTACACTAACAACATCAGAAAATGATACATACCAAATAGTGTATTAAAAATGATACACTATTTGTTAAAACCACAGAAAATGATAACATATTAAAATGTGTTCAGTAAACAACGTATTATATTTAGTGTATCATTTTCTGCAACAATAATACACACGATATTTGTCATGTATTATTTTTTGCAACGAAAAATTCAAAGGGGTTTACTTACGGAAATTTGAAGATTTTTGCCTATGAGATTTTCGACGAATGTGAAGATTCTTGTTTTTTGAATCTACATTCCGAACCCAATTAGTAGTCACGGATTCATTTTCCTGAATATTACGTTGGTTTTTCGCAGTCCGTGGATGGTCAAGATCTCCACGATCACGTTTTCGTGCCATTCGAAGCATTCAAATCGAAGATGATTGAGTTTGCTTCGATTTCTTGCTGATTTTTCGGAGCCGTTGCGCTTGAACGGAAATGAGACAGTCGCGAATGAGAAATTGAATGGAAGGGTACAATTGGAAATCTAATTCAAAACGGGACTTGTAAAAAAGTTGAAGTTGTTTTAGGACTAAGTAGTAAAATGAAGCATAAAATGGGACTTGAGTAAAAATTACCTATTTTTTTATTGTACGCATAATCCTATCTATAATTTCCTAGTATAAACAAAAAATATGTGAGACTCATAATATTACTTACCCATTTTATCCTATTTAGCCCCATCCGAAATAACAAACAGGGCCTTAGTGAATGGAGAAAGATGTGCATGAGAAAGAGCAATAAAGAAACAGAGAGACTAAGAGAACCTGATGTGCAACAAAATCATATTTCCCTAGTTCTTTAGACCAATAGGATGCTAGGGCACAATGTGCACTCCCACAAACAGGTTCCTGAAAAAATAACAGCAAGTCAATTAACATACGAGGGAACATCCACAACTCTGGTACAGTTCATGATATTCTGAATGCATCATTAGTCATCCATCAAAGGAGGATTATGCAAAAAAATAGGTCAGTTACCCAAGTGCTTTGGATTAGGTGATAAATATAACTAAACCAAATTAGGTTGTGTTACAATAATTCTCGGGGTCGGGTACACATTCTTTTTCTCCATTCAACTCTGTCAAGGCTAAATGTTTAGTTAAATTTAATATAGTCATATTTTTTTACTACAATATCCCATGTAAGCATTTTTGTTAATAGCAATTCTATTAATTTTCCATACAATCACATCTAATGGTCTTTGTTGTATCTAAGTTATCTTAATCCATTTGATTTGAACTTCAATTGGTGTTCCTCATACCATTTCATGAATATTTCTATTCATTCATAATTCTACAAACTCCGTCACCTAATTTTACACTACAATCATTTTTACATCATCACTCCAACTACATTTATTTTTATTTGTGTCGTTTCATAGGTTGAGTTATAAACATCTCTTACAAAACTGCAACAAATAAAGATTGCCATTTAAATTTTTCAAAGAAAAGAGAAGTTCACGAATAGTGAAGACATGAATATTTTCTCAAGATAATGCCCACTCTATCATTAGAGAGAGGAAATGGGCAACCAATATAAAGGGGGCAAGACAATTTCCACTGGTGGTGGGAATACGAAGGTTCCAATGGTGTTTCATGAAGGTTTAAGGTTTGAGAAATCCATTGCATCAGGCAAAAGAATTTTACATCTAGATTTCAAAATGATTAAGATGCCTGATTTGATCTGTTATTTTACATAATGAGAAGCAATATTTTCCCACTTAATCAAAACAAATGAAAGGAGCTAATTTGAATTATGAGGCAGTTTAGGATCAAATTGCAATATATTACCTCTTTAACCCCCAATTTTGGACAGAAGAAGCGACCAAAAAAGTCAAATCCAGATCCAGAGGGAGCAACTCCAGTGATAATTACTCCCCTTTCAGGACATGTTTGTATTTCATCAAATTGGGGCTCTAGATCTGCAACAACCTTTCCTGATGAGAGCACAACCTGCCAAATTGGTTAACATTCAATTTTTAAGTACAAAATGACTATCCATTAATCACTTCAAGTTTAAATTTTCCTTTTTGAAAACAAGCCACGGCACACTTACGTTTTCAAATACACCCAAATAATTCCACATCTTATGCTGAATATCTTAGCAATCGAATCCCTCTCTATTTACCTCTAAAATAGAACACTCGCTATTTCATATTTACCTTCTTTTCATGGATGTCCCTCCAATGATTACTTACAAATAAAAAGTTACATTCTTACGAGTAATAAGAAATGAGCAAATAATGTATTAGACAAAAGTAATACATACAAAGAGGTCTTCTGAAGTGGTTGTCTTCTTTAAGTCGATCACGGAAACACCGTTCAAGGCTTTAGAAATTGATGGAACCTCAGCATAGTCAAATTCAGCTAATGGAACTACTGGGAAATCCAACTCAATTAAAAAGCAATCTTGCGCTTCACCATTCTCTAGTTTTAAGGAATCTGTTTGTTCCACTTTTGCAATTCTTTTGGCAATCAACACTCCCGATAGAGTCAGAAACTCGATTTTGGTGGCATTTACCAAACCAGATGTGAATAGAAAGTGTGAAGCTGCTAAAGTTGCATGACCACAAAGTTTTACCTGCAAGAAGGCATGAATTTCATTTCCCAATTAAATACTCACTGCCTCGGACATAGTTTTTGAACATAATCGTCAATTCATTAAAATATAAAAGATTAATCTAGGGAGCATTAAAAAAATATGAAGTGGTACATCACGGCCACGCATTCGTGGGTCTGGGTCTCACTAGTTATAATGATGCGATTACTGGACCACCTAAAAATTACTGAGCATTTGGCAATATGTTTCCAAACATCACAACCTAGGAGCATGGACACTTGCGACATGCCGAAACATCGATTTTTAAAAAAATTGCAAGACATGATACATTTGGGACATGTAAAAAAAATATTTTCATATATTTATTTTATATTAAATGTATAAATAATTTATTTAAAAGTAATTAAGGATATATAACATATCGCTAATCAAGTTAAAAAGCTCTATATTTTATCTTATAAATATTTTAAAATATATTTAGTGTGAACAATTTGCATCTCGAAAGAGTGTAAAATATTATAACGATAAAAAAATTCATCAAATACAATGTGTTCAGTGAGAAAAAAAAAATAGTGTAAACGTGTTCATAAAAGTCGAAAAAATGTATAGTATTATAAATTTAATTTTTTCAATCGAGATACGTCTAAAAAAGTGTTGGAAGTAAAACACGACAAGCGTCCTTTAGAGAATGTCCGCGCCTCTTAGAACACAACTGTTCTGATACTTTTCCATTTAGTTGAAGACAAAGCAGGAGCAGGTGGTAATCTGAGATCAATCAATCAAAAATTCAAAGAACACTAAAATCAAAACTAGAGTTGTCAATTACACATTTACACGCAATTTAAGTTTCCAGATCAGAAGATTGCGTGCTTAATTCCAAGAGACTGAAAAGAGAAAGGAGGAGATTCAACGTATAAATTTTCCTTTTCTTTTTTCTTGTAATTTCTCAGCAAACAAACGGATCATGCATAGAATAAGCAATTCTGTTTTCAATCTTTCAAAGACAAAGAATTGACCTCGGCAACCGGAGTGAACCATCGGAGGCGGAACCTAGCTTTTCCGATTGCATTGGACGAGTCTTGAATCTCCGAGTCGGAATCGTCGATCCGAGTCAAGTAACAGGTGTCCGAAATGTTGAACTCAGTTGTGACGGCCTGCAACCACTCCTCGTCCCTCTCTTCTTCCAACAAACAAACTGCCGCCGGGTTTCCATGAACGGCGAGTTCGTGAACACGTCCACCTACTCCGACACTCAAAAGTCAATAAAAAACCACAGTAAGAAATATATATACATATATATAGACAGATAGGTAGATAGATAGATAGATAGATAGATAGATAGATAGATATATTTGTAGAGATGAATGTGTATAGATTGAAGGAGGATTACCACACAATACTTAATCGGCTTCTTCCCTATCTTGACGAGAGAGATAAAAAAGTTCACGGCACCAACCACACAAATATTTAAATTAAGCTGAGTAGCAACCACCGATTAAATTAAAGATAAAAGATTGAGAATCTTAGTACAAAGAATCTTAAAATTTGCTCGGTAATTAACATTCCGTGCAAATAGTATTTTTTTAGATTAATAAGCGTTAATAAATTTCAGTATAAATAAATAATTAATTCTCATAATTAATTTATAGTTAATTGTCTATATACATAATATTACTGTTAAGTTAAATCTATTCATTGTTTTGAATATGAAATAAGAGAATATAGAAGGATAAAGAGGTATATAGGCCTTTAACTGGGTTTTAAATTTATTTTTTTAAAGTTAAAAAGTCATTTAAGATATATTTTTAAATTTTAAATTTTTGTTTATGAATTTTTAGCTTTTAATTTTCTAACATAAAATATTTTTATATATTTTAAAAAAATAACGTAACTTTTTTTATAAACATCTGTTTTTTATATAATTTATATATTTAAAATATATTAGTCAAATTTATCAAAGAATATTAATATTAAATATAAAATTATATAAAAATAAATTTAAAAAAATCATAACATGACCTAAAGCTTTTTTGTTTTTTTATTTTTTTGACTTAAACTGACTTTTAAGGTAAAGTTTTTTATCTTATTATTTTTTGACTTAAAATTATCTCTACAATTAACCGAATAAATATTTTGTTTATTTGACTTAAAACGACTTTAAACAAATAATTAACTTAAAATCAGGCTACCAAACGAGGTCTAAGATAAATTTGTCATTTGATACCATTTAGGCTTTGACTTTTAATCTCTTGCTAATATATCCCACCCTTTTTTAGGAATGACTTATCTCTTATTGGTGGGATTGATAATGAACTCTAAGGACTCATTTGATAAATTGGATTAGATTGAATTGATTTAGTAGTGAGGTAGAATTAGTAATAAAGTGGAATTAATTTTTTAGTATTTAAATTGAGTAAAATTAAATAGCAGACTAAATAATGATTTATCATTGTATTAAGTTAATTTATTTTTAAATTAACTTAAATAAATTAATAAATTAAATTTTATGTTA
>JAOTRH010137149.1:0-13969 GCA_034768845.1 Heliamphora exappendiculata | reverse complement strand
CCCCCCCCCGCCCCCCCCTCTCATCTAAGGCCTGCCATTTTGTGAATAGTAAAAGTAAACGATACTACTGTTGATAACAAATCGGTCGTTAGCAGTTGATTATGGCTTTATGGACAAGCAAATACTCATATAAATATCATCATAGCCATTGTCATGTTTCAGACTCCAATTTCATATCTGTATTGCAAATAACTCTATATGACTAAGTAGCATGGACACGAACACGCGATTCGACACGAACACGCCGACACGTCAATTTTTGAAAAATGTAGGGCACGACACGTCTGGAACATGATAAAATTTTATATTTTTATAAATTTATTATATGTCAAATATATAAATAATTTATTCAATAGTAATTAAAAATATAATACATATTATTGATAAAATCAAAAAGTTTTATATTTCTTCTTATCAATGTTCCAAAATATATTTAATATGCATAATTTGCGTTTTAAAAAATGCAAAACATTGTTACCATGAAGAAATTCATCACATAAAATATGTTTAGAGAGTTCAAGATGTGCCATTGAAGTGTTTGTCAAGTTTCGAATAGTGTGGCATAATAAATTTAATTTATTAATTAAGACACATTTAAAAAATGTTGAATATAAATTTAGGAGTGTCCGAAAAGTATCCAGAGAGTGTTGTGTCCGACACGACAAGCTATCATCGTAAAAATGTCTGTGCTTCTTAGGTATATGATTTATAACGTGTATCTTTTAAGGGTATGCTTAATTTTGGCATCATTCTCTCTGGCGTAATATGCTTACTTAAAATATGAGAGTTCGATAAACTTGTTCTGGTCATTTGAAAAGGCTTATGGCCAGTTTTACTTAAGAACAATGGGGCAGGTGCAGTTGTTACATGGATTCTTCTATTCCCTCGAGTGTTACTGTGTTTAGAAGATATGACATGGGTATGGGTATGGGTATGGGTTATGGGTTATATACCCAAATTAGACAATTAGATCTACTTATGTTAAATGATGTTTTAAAAAAAATCTTGCATTTGATAGTAAATTAAAAAGAAAAAAACTTTCTACTCTCTCACGTGAATGGATAGGAATCCACCTTTTCCTTAAACCCCATTTTATTTCAAGTACATTCGTAAATAATGTCATCTTATGTTAGTGTCATACTATGCGCCATATATTTTGATGCTCAGGACATGCCCCATAATTGTGTGCTCATATTAGAGCGGTGTCTCGTTTTTCCTGGATCATATAAGATATCCTTATCTAATAATAGGTTTTTTCTTCCTTCAGGACTGTGTATCATTGCCCATTTTGCAATTTATGCCGGCTTGGGAGGGGCCTTGGTGTTGATTTTTTTCATTGTATGAAATGTAATTGTTGTCTGGCCTTGAAGTTGGTGAACCACAAATGTCTGGAGAAAAGTTTAGAAACAAACTGCCCTATCTGCTGCGAGTTCTTGTTCACATCAAGTGAAACAGTTCGGAGTCTTCCTTGCGGCCATTATATGCATTCAGCTTGTTTTCAGGTCTGTATTCTTCTAAATCTTGCTTGTTTTCAGGTCTGTATTCTTCTAAATCTTGTTATCTTCATATCAGAGAAGTTCTACTTTTTCTTACTCCTGCTTCTATTTCGTGTCAATTTACAAAAAAAGTTTTGATGGAGTGCTTGAACACAATTTATCTGTCTTCTTGATCTATTAGGCTTACGCTTGCAGAAACTACATCTGTCCAATATGTAGCAAATCTATGGGCGATATGGCGGTAAGAGAATTTTTAGCTTTTTTGAGTGGGCTAATGGATATGTTTTGAATGCTACCAGATGTGTTTATTTAATTAATTAATTTATTTTGTTGTTTTGGAGATGCATACTGAAATGGATGCCCATTGAAAACCTGTGAAGTTTGATCAGCAATATTGTTTTGCACATTGTCTAGGAAGCTTTTGCTTCATATAACTGTTCTATTAGCAGTAACGTGGCATTGCCGTAAAGTTATGCTTATTATCTGTCAGAGCTGAATGGTTGATGTTGTTGGCAATTTTGACTTGCATGCTCACAAGATGTCTCGAGTTGCATGTTGAGTCCATACTGTCCTCGTGAATATCTATTAGAATAATCATTAATTGTCTAGTTTGGAACCTTTTGAGGATTTGCTGGAAAGATTTATTCAAGTTAACTTGTTCTGGGTTATAACTAAAAGACTCTGCCATCGTTGTAAAAATGGGATTCAATCATTGCATAACATCGTTACGTAGTAGTAGGGGTGGTTACCACTAGTCTTTGACTGCTCATTGTGTCCACTATTGGCTATAAGCCTATAACTATAAATTACATCTGTAGCAGTCATTTCTGTTAACTTCGTAATGGCCGATGCAACACCTTGACAACCATTACTTCTGGTTTTAGTAGATTCTAGATATATGGTGTTATTATTTTCTCAGTTTTTCTTTATCCAACCACAAGAGTTAAGAAAAATCACATAGAAGTGCCGCAAAATTTTCAATTTAATATGCTTTGAGCATCCCATCTTCAAGCCTTACAAGATTTGAGTTGCTATGAAGGTTAGATGAGCTTAGTTCTCTCTCTCTCTCTCTCTCTCTCTCTCACACACACACACACACACACTATTTTCTCACTTTTACTTTTCTGTCAAAAGGAAATTGATTACTTTCTTACTAAATTCCTTGATTATTAACTTGATATTCATATATTTGATTAGGTCAGATTTGTTCAACAATTCTTCTATATCAAGTTATGTACTTTTACATTAGTATGTTGGGATGTGCACTATGAATTTATGTTTATGACCTATGACTATTAGTCTTAAGGGTAGGTTACAAATGCCCTACCACCAGAAGTTTTTTGATGAAAATAACTGAATTCCTGATGTTTGAAGAATTATGTCCTGCTCCCTGAGATTTATATTCAAATTATATAAACCCCATTCTTTAGTCAACCGTTAGGTCAATAAACATAGATTGATGATGTCTGCCATTTTATTCTTATACATACCTAAGCTGCCCTTAATATATTTTAAGTGAATTTCCATATCTCATACAGTAGTTTCTCTCTCTACATCCATATTATCTCTCCACTTCAGCACTAACAATAGCCAATATCAGCACCACCAACATTGGTACTTTCCATAGTCATCGGAGGAATGAACAATGAAGAGCCACCACCATTTCCCATTGTGGTACATCGGCGGTCAACAAGTGAAGAGCCACCACCACTTCTCACATTAGTCCTAAGCGGCAACCATATTTTTGTCAGCATCTCTAGTGCCGCTTGGTCCCTCACACTGAATCTCCAAATCTTCAGTGGCCACCTCTTCCTTCCCCTTCTCTCCACCAATCGCTCCTTTAATCTTCTGGCAAAACCTTGCAATCTCGCTCCCATTTGATGACATAAATGGCTTCATCAGCAATAGAGACAATCCCTCAATGTTGTCATCCCACTACCGCCCCCTCTCCATAAATCTTTCTCTCTTCCCTTCTTTCTCCAACCACCACCCCTTCTCCATAAATCTTTCTCTCTTCTTTTCTTTCTCTATCCACTGAAGGCCAACACCTATTGAAATGCCCCTTCCCCTTCCCAACTCCAATACCCTATTTCCCTATTTGAGACCACGCTGATAAGGGAATTGATCTCTAAACTAAATTCCAAATGTATGCTTACATGGAGGGCTGGGTGAAAATATGATTTTGTTTTTGTTAAATATGTATTTTGCATTTATCGCTACGGGAGATATTGGGGATGGAAAGAGGGAGAGAGAAAAATTCTCTATATCTGTAGATATAAGGGTTAGGCTATGCTAGTTTTTCTTTCCTCTCTTAACGCCATTAACTGATAACGGAAAAATTAGCACATATTTTATTGTGAATTTAAAAACCTAAAGAAAATCAAACAAAATTATATTTTGGCACTCCACCGAATGTGATTCTGAAATAAAATTATATGTATCGATAAGCCTTTTCCATATGTGAAACAAGAAGGAAAAAGACACACGGCTCCAATTGGTGCCACCAGTATACACTAAGGTCATGTTTGTTTTGAGGGAAACAAACTTGGGATTAGATTGATAATCCGGAACACAATTTTTATTTCATAATTGATTGCAATCAATAAGACCAGATAAACTATCTGGGGGGGCTTCTGAATCCCATAAATAGGGAATAACTCTATCCTAGGGAGAGGGTGGGATTGATAATCTGGAATTAAAATATCCATGCTCAAATGTCAAAAAATGTTTTATTATTTTTTTTCAGAATAGTATTGTGTTTTTTTTATTAGAAAAACAGTTTTTTGTTATTAGTTTTAAAAAATATTTTTTTAATAGAAAAACATTTTTTCTTTAAAAAAAAACTTGTTTGTTGTTTTTTTAAGAAAACTGTTTATTATTATTATTTTTAAAAACAACTGTTTTTTATTATTTTTTATTTTAAAGACTGTTTTTTTAATTATTTTAAAAACTTTTTTTTATATATTGTTTATTTTAAAAACTGTTTTTTTAAGAAACTTTCTTTGTTTTTATGTTTCTTTTATTAAAAAAAATCTGTTTTTATTTTTTATTATTTTTTTAAATGTTTTGTTTTTATATTCTGTTTGTATATATATTTTCCTAAACCTCTTATTTATTTTTTAACCATTTTTTTGTTTTTATCTTTTATTTTTAAAACTATTTATTTTTCTTGTTTCTATAAAAACTGTTTTTTTTTGTTTTTTTTTATTTTTTCTATTTTAAAAGTTGTTTATTTTTTTAGTTTGGTTCATGTTGGTTTTGGTATAATTGTGTAACGTATTATTGTCATTTATGCATAAAGCTTATTTTTAAATTTACAAACA
The DNA here is from genome assembly GCA_034768845.1 of Heliamphora exappendiculata. Lineage (NCBI taxonomy): Eukaryota > Viridiplantae > Streptophyta > Magnoliopsida > Ericales > Sarraceniaceae > Heliamphora > Heliamphora exappendiculata. Next base: position 9,150 of record JAOTRH010137149.1, on the reverse strand, counting down.
AAAGATTGGATATAATAATTTTTAGTGTCCCATTAAATAACCAAATATGGGAATGAACAAAAAAGGGGATTAACAATGCATTGAGATTGCTATCCTAGGATTATTAGTGATGAGATACTAAATACTCCATAATCCTTACCCTCAAAACAAACATGGCCTAAGGCCATTGCACTCCACATCCGCATTGCTCCCACTGTTACCATCATGATGGCCGCCACTCTTGTTTAAGACCTTGGGTTCTATTAACAAGATGAGAGAGAGACAGGGTAAGACAAGGTCGCTTTCCTAAGGAGAAAATTATTGGATAAGCTAGCAAAGTGACATTCCATCCTAAAATTCACAATCATAAATGAGCGATTTCCTTGGCTTGGGAAACCCCATTGTTAAAAAAAGAGATTTGGATACTTCTTTAGGAGGAAGATTTGCTTCTGATCTCATCACATGTGCATGAATAATCCTTTGTATGTAGACTACCAATTATTTCTGTTATTCTTTTGAGTTCCAAGTCTCTTCAGTACTTTTGATCTACTTTATATAACCAGTGTTCTCCTTTGCTATAACTACAAGCACAGGTCATGTTGTCAAGATGCCCTAAGATGAACTGAAGAGCAAACTTAGCTTTTGTTGGGTCGTAACAAGTCAAAGCTCTATGGTTTGGGAACAGCAATATTAGCGTGCCTTAGTCACCCCACAAAACCTTTTCTACTATAGAGAAGCAGACATGTAAATGCTAGAGATCAATTTAGTCAGAAGAGTTGGATTTGGAAACAGGTGTTGTGAGGGGATATAATTCTTGGACATGTCCATGCTCAATAACCTTCAAAGTTCATAAAGAAAGAGGATTAAAGAATGGTAAATTTAACAACTTAAAGACTCAATTGATAATTTTAACAACTTAGGGATTTGTTTAAAAGTGAAACTTCTGTGGAGACCCCATCAGATTTGTAAAACTTGGAAATTAGATTTGACTCAGGTTTTTGTGAATTAATATAGGGCTGGAGAGGTACACACAATGGTTGTTGTATCTCCATACAGGACATCTTCCAAAAGTTATTAGAGTTGCTTACTACAACAACTAATTTAATTTGATGGCCAATAAGTGAAGGCAACGATTGTGCCTAATATTTACGATTATCTGATCACCATCATCTTAGGCATAGAAAACGGAATCCAATTCTCAACTAATGTTTTTCGTCCAAGGTAGCTTGTGAGCATGACTAAGTTATTTTCTCCTGTTGTTTTGACTTTTGACTGGGCTGCTAGAAAGGGGCATGTAGTTGATGTTTGGGCTGGTAGGGTAGCGTGTTGTAATTAAATTCACTTCAATGAGAAACAAAAATTTCTTTGACGATCTGGTGCTCACAGGACGTGGAAAACCTAACCATTTATGAAGGCCTACATTGCTTATAACACATGCCACATTCCAAAACGACTAGCTAGCTCGAAAAGAAGTGAAAAATGCTTTCCAAATTTGTTCGTTCTTACCATAATGTCGCAATTGATAGACTTGATATCTGATATTAATCTTAAATGTTGCTGCAACTCAGCTTAGCCTTGCCCGCTATTTGGGGTTGGTTTTCTGAATCCTATATTGTTATTATGCTCTATCGTCACAAACCTTACAAAATCATTGCTTTCCTTATTATTGACCCGCATTGATAACTTTATTGAAGTCGGATTCCATTGTTAAGTTCTATCCTACTCATCCTTGAACTCTAATGAATTTAAAGGTCGTCACCGAACATCTAACTTAGCTTTTGACCTTGCTATTCTTTTATTGTATGTTACGTTTGGGTGCGGGTGTCGGGTGTGGGTACTTGTCTTAGTCTCGGATTCATCCAAGTGTAATATCTATGCAGATAGGGGCATGTCAAAATATTCATAATTTTTAATATTCATTTTCTAGGGTAAAATAATATTTACAATGAGTCATAAAAATTTTCATGCATAATATGAATGTCTTATACATAGTTATATAATCAATTTGAATTACTAAACACGTTGAACACATATTCAATACGTTTATTCAAAGTGTCTCATGCTTGACATGAATATTTCAACATTTAAAAAAGTTTATGTAACATAGCTTTCATCAACTAAAATAATACACTAAGTATAGACCGCGGAAGCTCATCTGATCCACAAGGTAAAAGTTCTGGATGAATATTTTATCCCCAATGTAAGCCATTGCGGATGAGAATTCTCTTATTTCTTCTACGATTTTTCTTAGCATAGTTGCAGCCCCATCAAACATCTTTTGTCATGTCAATACATTATTTGTGGTTCAGATAAATCCTATAATGGTATTATGTTTGGTACTCTATTTTTAGGCTTTTTACAAGTTTTTGAAAACAATGGGAAGCTTTATTATATTCTTCATTTTGCACCTTTTTGGTAATCTCCACTAAAAGAAGATAGACTCTATTGTTGACCTCCCTCCATAGCATAAAATTTAACCCATTTTCAGTTGCAGATACTGTTGTTTCAACTTCTTGCCATTGTTTGATCACTGTCTCCCAAAGTTATAATTCATATTTTCATTTTTATTATTTTGTTTTTCTTCGTGCATGTGTGCCTGCAGGGAGTCGGGGGAGGGGTTGTTAACAGAACCAAGCAAAAGCTTAACAGCATCCAAAAAAGTACAACTTGGCAACCTAATATTTATTACCTATAGCCTTTAGCCTTTAGGGCTCAAATAGCATTATTTTATTTATTTATTTATTGATATCTCAGGGTGTCCAGGCTAGCTTGCTGCACCTCAACTAATCGTTGAGAGACCAATCCTAGCATCTGCTAGCAGGGGGTCCAATCAAAGCCAAGGCAAAATCTCGTATTGACTAAGCCCCAAAGAGTTGATAACACTTGAGAAGTTTCGAATTTGAAATTTAGGATGGAGCAAATTCCCAAGTTCCAAGTTTTGATTACTAGGCCAACCCCTTGAGGTTCTCTGATAGCATTCTTGTTGCCTGAACTTGGACATGAAAGCACTTAATATTATATACAAGACGATAACGACCCTCGTTACAGGGGAACTTCATTCTACCAAGGAATCGCACTACCTTTGCAGAACTTGTAAAATAAAATGTCATCTCGTTATAGTTAACATTGCTGCAATTGCTGCCAACTTGTTCCTATCTTTTGTGTATTGCCATTCTAAAGCCATTATCTCTTCTCAGGTTTACTTTGGTATGTTGGACGCTTTGTTGACTACTGAGGAGCTTCCAGAGGAATACAGGGATCGTTTTCAGGTACATCACCTTCCTAAACAGTAATGAAATTGAACAAGAAATTGTTAAAAGTTAGCTGCAATTCTAGATCATTTTGTGTGTGTGAGAGCGCACACGCGCGCGCGTGCTTGGATAAGTTAAGTTAAATCATCTGGAGTTGGGTGGAAGACGTTACCACAAAACACTAGTGTGAGGATCTAGGCTACTTCAACCTCTGCGTATTTGTCATCCTACATTTTATATTTACTTTTCTATTTTTACTTATTTCATCTTGACTGTTCTATTTACTACACGACATTTCAGGATATACTGTGCAATGACTGTGAACGAAAGGGCACGGCACGCTTCCACTGGTTATATCACAAGTGTGGCTTATGTGGATCGTACAATACCCGGGTGATCAAAACCGAGCCGAGAAATCACGACTGCCCTCTGTCCAATCAATGAAAGGTTTCTTCATTTCGACAATAGTATATACAGATGAGATTGAATGTGCATACATGTACATCGAAATTTTTTTCCAAGAAACAGAGTTTTACGACCCCATCTGCTGCCTCCTTCAAAGCATCACTTTTTTGTGCAGTCTTCTGATTAATCCGTTCTTTTTGTATTCCGATTTAGAGGCTCCTGAGTCCTAGCCCGATAGCTTCTGACTTTGCTGGTTGGCTCGGATCATCTTCGAACTCTTTTCTCTTCAGCAGTTTCAAACACTATCTACCAGCTCTGAGTCTTTGGCCCTATCCTTCACCTTTCTGATAAATTCAGTTGCCTCTATATACCACCATTGCCTTGGATGAACACCGTCTTCGCCTTCGTCCCTCATTATTCGTTGTTTTCGAATTCTTCATCCTCCCTGGGCGAGTTATGTGATTGCCACTAACTAGAAAACGCATTTCAATTAGGTATTGTTGTTAAAAAGTTAGATGCCGTAGTTCCAATTACTCATCGGATTGGATCATTACCTCAAGTCAATTTTTTTAAGGTTTTAGGATGTCTCATTTAGTAAGCCAGCGGGGGCGATTTGTCGATTCTGCCCACAAGTTCTAGTAAATGTTCTATTAATGCCTTGTGAACCCTACTCTCATGTTCATTGATCAATAAGAAACTTGTCTCTAGACACCTAGAGGCCTTTGGCTTAATAGTATCGGTGTCACTGTCCCAAATAGGAAAAGGGTTCGAACCTTATCAAGTACAAGGTTGTGGGAGTTGGGTGCCCTATATATTTGTCAATCTCAAAAAAAAAAAAAAAAGTCTCCAGACACTCAACACTTAGTTTCTCCATGCTTCATAAATTTTTGCCAATCGACTCTTTAAGAAAGCTAAAAATCATTTTGAAGAGTTACCCTTTTTACTTGATACTCCAACCATACTTATTATATTAGCTGTGTGACTTTTTTATTGTTTTTGAATCCTTCTACAAAGAAAATATTGATAACTAGTGAGAATAAATAACTGTCAATATAATTAAATTGGAGAGCTTGATAAGGGAGGCCATTGGACAGAGGTTTTCTAAGCTGTTATTCCTAAATTAATTAAGAGAGCATCACCTACAAGCTCTTTATGTTAGCTATAACTAGTTAGTGGAAATTTATAATGCTGCGATTCTCTATTTCACTACTAGCTATTTTAACATTTTACAGTTTTGGCTAACCAAAATTAGCGAGCTAGTGAAGGCTGGCTAAATTCTTTTGATTAACAAAAATATTGCATCATCAGTCACTGAATCCAATTATGAGTTGATGTGTTGATGCATAAAAAATAATTAGTTAAAATAAAAATTGTACTTTCGAATCTTTTTTGACTGTCAAAATAACATTAGTTTTGAATAATGAGTAAAATATAGGAAGGCTTTTAGAGATGCTCGTTAACCCTTCTTTTTCTCTACACAAGGTCTCTTCCCTTGCAAAAATATTCGCACAAAGTGTCATACATGAAGAAATCACTTGGGCTTCCTTCATTTAAGAAGGAAAAAAAGGAAAAAAAATTTTTCAAAAATTTAACCGTTTTATTTTTCTGCAAGTGTGTTCAGTTTATATAAAAAAAAATAAATTTTGGAAAAATATTTTTTTTGCGAAAAATAATTTCTCATAAAACAAATTGTGTAAAAAGTATAATATTCTGTGAAAAACATAAGATTATGTGGAACGAGAAAGTTAAAAATTAAATTTTTTAACAATTTTTTTACAAAATAACTAGGTAATGGAAATTAAACAGTCACCTGTTTCTTTGGCCTACTGAGTTTCTTAGTCAAAAAGTTAATTAAAAAAAAATTGTTACGTCAGCAAAGCCAAAAGTTGTTTGACTAAACAAAATGTTAAAATAAATAACTACTTTAAAACATTTCATAAGCATATTCTAATAGTGGAATGAAAATGCAAAGGATAAAATTATTATTTTAAAACAATAGAGCTAAAAACTTAGGTTCAAAGTTAGGTTATGAATTTCTTAAAAAAAAATGTTAGGTTATGAGTCATTTCTTATTAGGACCCACAAAAACTCTACGAATGGAATCCAAGAATGGAAAAGTAAATTTTGAATATCAGTAAACCATGTCGAGACAAGCCTCAGGGGAGGTTAATGTTATTTTCGTTATAAAAATTGTCAAATTTTTTGATAATTCTCTGGAGAGGCTAATGTAATTTAACTCATAAAAATTACCAAAGTTGTTGAAGTATAATGTCGAAAATGTGATACAATGGTATTCTTTGTATAATTTTATAAAGGGTAAATTACATTATTCTCTCTTGAAGTATTTGACAAATACAGTCATATTTTTTTTGATTTCTAAAATTACATTGACATCTTATGTCAGTGTTGTCTCCCTAATGATGTTAATAGTAAGAGAAATTTTATCATTGTAGCTCTCTTAATTTATTTTAAATTTTACGATTGAAAAATTAAGAACCGTTTACCAACAAGACAAAGGCTTTTCAAGTATATTTTTTTGATGTGATTCGTTTAATACGTAGAACTCATTGAGTTTGTTATTTATACAAAAATTTAAATGATTTGATAACTATAGCAATATAAATATATTATATTTACTTACAAATAAATAAATGATAATATGTTTTTTTTTAAAAATTAGTTAACAAAGGTTTTTCAATCACATAGTTAAAGATATTAAATAAATTTTATTTTTTTTATTAATAAAAAATTCAATGAGTTTTATATGATAAATGAATTCAATAAAAAATATATATACATTCATAACCATTCCCATAAATAATGATGACAAAAAGCACAATAGCCCCCGTCCTCCATCTATTATAATGTCTCATTTATTATATTTTTATCTATGGCATAACAAATAGAGTTAATTAATTATTAGTTTTTTTTAGAAATTTTATAGAATAATTAGTCTTAATATTAAGTTTTTTAAAGGCAAGATCATACTTTCCAAATATGTGATATTCTTATAACAATTTTGTCATTTGGTATACAATCCTAACCTAGCTGTAGCTGCTATTAATGCGCATTCATAGTGTAGACGAATCGTGTTTGGCATGAAACATGCGTCGCTGCCTTCCATTGCTCTACAATACTTTGAACTAAACCCGCACACGTAATCAATCTTCTTCTGCAATTCCTTATCTCTCGCTCCCGATTTCGAAACACACCACTACTTTTTCTCAGCCGCCAGAGTTAACGAACTTGCCGACAATCACAGCGTCAACGGCAGTAAAAATGACAACTAATGGCGACGACGACGACGTCCAAATCATCACCGTAGAATTTTGACAAAAGGGAAGCAATGACTAGTCTCAGTTCAAGATTTTTATTGAAAAATGTCTCAATACAAGATTTTTTTTTTCAAATCGAGAAATTTCTTAATTGAAAATTTTATTAAAATATTTTTTTAAAAAAAAAAGTGAGACTCCAATTGTTACATGATAAATTTATCAAATTTTCAATTTTTATTCATATTAACACAGAAAAATTTCTCAATTTAAAAAAAATAAATGGTGTTTTAATTTTCTCTGTTGCTTTGTGTTAAAATAGAGTTTATGGGCATAGTAGCTATAGTAACATAAAATAGAATTTGATTTAAAAAAAACTTTGGAATAAGACTAATTCTTGAGATGAGATTAATTCTTCTACAAATTTTATATATAAGAACTCTATTTAAAAACTCCTAATTAATACATTCAAGCCTATTTATAATTCTATTCAATATCTCTAAAAGTAATTTAAAAAACAAAAAATAGTAAATTACTTTTTATCTCTCATGAACTTTAAGCTTATTTTACAGACTTCTTCTGATTTACTAAAATGATATTGATCTCTTCGATCAAATTTGTCAACTGAACCTCGTGAACCCAAAAAAAAAAAAATCCTTTACTATTATTATACCTTGCAAGCAAACTAAATTTTTTTGAGGAGCTTGGCTGCTCAGTGGTCTTAGTCTTTTAGGCTTATCATCCGGTCAGCGGTTTGAGTTCCCCCAACTCTCTTTCCCCATTCTCTTCTCTCCCCTCCCCGCTATCCCTGTACTCTCCATAAAAAAAAATAAACTGATTTTTTGAATTCGCTTTCACTCTAACCTTCACACTAGTATTCTTCCGCCACCGCCACCGCCACCGCCACTTCCTACTACCCTAAAAACCCTAACGCCGTTGTCATCCACCTCTCCGGCCAACATCGATTCTCCCTCACGTTCATCCTCGTGATAGATTGTGAACTTCCCTCTCATTCCTCCCATAGTTGTCTCTATGGCGACAGCCGACGGCTCACCTGTCGTCGTCGTCGCCCTAGAAGCTTTCTTCTTTGGTCTTGCATTGCCGCATGAGCCCTTGAATCTCTTCCCTTTCTTTGTCCTCTTGTCCCCTCGACATCACAGGATTGGCAACGCAAAGTGGGCGGTGACGGTGCTGGTGTGCAGTGTGGATTGAGTCTAGGGAGGGAATCCATGCGTAGATCAGAGAAAGAGAGGGAAATGCGAGAGCTAGTCTTGAATTTCAATTTGATATAAAACATCAAGTTAAACTTCTTCTTAATGCGAGAAAGGGAGCTGATTGTTCTTCTATAATTTTAATTTTGATATATATATATATATATATATATATATGAGGATTAAGTTCCGACTAAAGCCACGTGGAGCATATGTGGAAGGACGTACAAAGCAATAGTCATTCCGACCACAGCGCGCACCTCGGCATACTCAAGTTACCTCGGACGGTGAGCCGAGCTATACAAACAATGCGTCCGTGGTCCGTATACCTCGACGCAGTTGAATCTGAGCCATGGTCCTCCGCTCCGAGCTAGAAAGAGTTCAATGCCAACCTTAGACGTGAAGTGTTCGGCATCATGAAATGGAGTGTTCGGCATCTAGGTCCGAGCAGGACGAGCTGTGCAAACCCTATATCCGAGCTTCAAGGTTGATACGCGTATCAGAAAATGGATTTGCTGATAATAAGAGATCGGTAGCAGTTGAGCTAACCCTAGGGCTAGGAAGTCAGAAAGAGTTGACTTACTCTAGACTAGGTCTGAGTATTGATGAACAGCCTAACATGACGAAAAACACTTATAGAAAGATCTTGCAGAGAGATCAAATGATGACACTGATAAGTCACTATCAGGATATTAATTGCTATGCATTGATCAGAGAGAGAGAACATAATCCGACCTGTTCGGGTCGGGTCAGACTTTACAAACAGGTCAAGTATATTTCTACCTATAAATAGCCAATAATCTCAGAATGTAAAGTAGGTCCACTTTTTCACTAGCCAAAACTCTGTCAAATTTCTCTCAAGTTCTTTTCTCTCTCAACCCCCTTGCCTGATTTGATCACCGGAGGGTCCACCGGTATAAAGCTATCGGCGGGCATCTCACCCATTTCTTGTGCAGGCGTACACGTGACGTTCATTCCTAACGTCTCAGGCAGCTTGAACGGGACCAGTAGATCTCAATCCTTATCATCTAC
>JAOTRH010137138.1:0-13970 GCA_034768845.1 Heliamphora exappendiculata | reverse complement strand
TCCTGGGAGAGTGACGCCGGTGGAATACCTACAACATCCTCGGTAGGCGGCGAATCATTCTTAAGGAAACTGCGATTACAGGATTCGGTTTGCAAATTCCATTTATGTTATTCCTGTTATTTCATTCTCTGTAATTTCAGATTATTGTAGATTGTTGAAAGTTTAATAAAGATATATTTTCTGAATCCCCAATCATGTATTTTATTTTGGCGTTGAATATTCTCCCAACAAAAAGTGTGTATAAATACTTAATGAGTGGGAGCATACTTTTGTAAAGTTTATTTTTACACAGTGTTCTCCGAGAATGCATCTCATTAGGGGCAATCATGAGACAATAATTATGTGACTTTGACTAATCTTTAATAATACTATAAAAATAAAGATTTATTGGATACTTACTAAGTCTATGTTTGACGTAATTTTTTTAAAAAAATTTTTACTTAAATTTTTTTTTAAAATTTTTTTAATTTGGTCTAAGTTAACTTTTTTTTCACATCTTTTTACATTTACTTTTTTATAAAAAAAATTTAAAAACCAACAAATTTTTAAAGAAGTAAATCCAAAAGACAAGCTAATACTACTAACCTCAAACTAATGTTCAATATCAATACTATGCGTACGATATGTTAAAATTGAATTAAAAAATGATCTAATTAAAGACATAACTTTACTATAATTCTTCATAATGATATTGTGAACACTAAATTTTCCTTTGTAAGTATATTTTGTATTGTTTAAAAAACTATTATTTTTAAAGAAAAAATACTTATTATTATTATTTTTATTAAAAGTGTGTGGTTGGAGATTTTAATGAAAATAAAATTTATATAAAATATATTTCATTATTATAGAAATTAGCTATTTTTTAAAATTATTTTCATAATTTAAAAAAAATTAAAATTTTACTGTTCAGTTTGTGTTGCTTTTCTCACTAAAAGTTTTTTTGAATTAGGATTGTACATGGATCGATTCGGTTCTAGGCTAAACAAGTAACCAATCCAATTATTAGGGTTCTTATGTTTTGAAGGCTAAACCGAACCATTTTTTATTTATAACCGAACCGGACAATGATTCGATTCAGGATTGAAACAACGGTGTACACTTTACACACACAAAAACCCTGTAGAAATCTGAACCAAAAAAAAAAAACTGTGGAATAGTGCAGCTGCTGCCCAGACAGCACTTTCCTTCAAGGAGGGGAAATGTTGGGTTAAGGTAAAAAAGTTAAAAACAGTGTATAAAATTATATATATAGGATTTTTATTCAATATGTTATAACATAATTTTCATGGTCGGGATTGGTTTCAAATCCGAACTGTATAGAGAGAGCTAAGAACCGAACCGTGGTGTACAGTTTTTCGGGTGAACTAGAGGTGAATCGTTCAATTAAAAACCCGAATTGAATCGTCAATTTATATTTGTTCGGATCGATTTTATGGATCAATTGGACTTTTTGAACAACCCTAGTTCAAATGGAGCCAAGGAGTGCCTAAACGACAAGAGACAGAGAATATCAAAATGCTTTTAAAAGAATTCGTCTTGGTGGAGCCATGGGGGCATTCGGACGGTGAAGAGCAGTAAGGAACAAAAATGTAATGTCGAGTTAGTTTGAACAAAGCCAATTTAAGCCGATTGCCAAGCGTGGATGTAACTGTGATTTTAACAGTAATCCCAAAAAAGAGGCTTCTACATCAACTCTTTCCGTTGTGTGCTACAAAGCAAAACCAAGTGTGGAACCATTGATGAGTTGGCAATCCAACTAAGTATCTGTGACCGAATTTGTAAAAGTTAGCAGTGTGTTTGGGCCGTATGTAGAAAAAAAATATAAATGTGTAACTGGTTTCTTAAGAAATAGGTGATTGGTTATTTAATAATGATCAAGTTGTATATTATCTAACGGAATAAAATGTGTAAATTTAAAAAAGACACGTGCTATCATAGGAGCAAATCAAGAGAATAATAAGAGTAAATGGTTGATGGAAAGGATCAAATAGCAATTATTGATTTTCTTTCATTATACAAATAGAAAAATAAAATAGCTTTGTTGCAAAATAAAACGAACAAAGGACACCTGCCGACCAAAGAAGGAGTCAAAGTGAGTAATTAACCGTTGGAGAAAAAGAGGGCATCGAACATGATAGGTGGTTAGGAAAATGATTATAAAAACATAAATCGGTCAAAAGAAGAGACATACATCCAACATATCAAAAAATCTCAAGTTTGTTTTATTTTCTTATCTTGTATTTGCACATTGTTTCTATTTCAAACTCTAAATATGTTCATTCGTCTTCATTTTAGTTTTTGATTGCTAGATTAAATTTAATTTATGTTCTCAATTAAGCGTAGCATTAGCCATTATCCTTGTTTCAATTCGTATTTCATTCAATATAAAATTATTTCAAAATTCAGTTTCAATTTTTATTTTTCATCCTTTATATTTTATTTATTTTAATTCAAAAGGTACTTAGAAATTGTTGGAATCAATGAAGAAATCGAATTAATAATTTTTGATTCTAACTATACACAATTTGTTTTGATTTTAAGTCAGTTTAACGCAATTTAAACGCATTCATCGTGACACCCCTACACCACATTATTAAGATTCTAAACATAATTTAGCGCAAACAAAAAACGTATTAAAGTAAGTAAACTTATTCATCAATCATTCAACTACGCAATTCATTTATGAACAACAAAATATTTGGCAGAATTATTACTTAAAAATTTTAATTTTTTATTATTAATTTTGATTTTTCTCGAACACTTCAATTTATGCTACAATATATATTTTTTTTTAACTATAAGCTACCATACTAAATAGTCACAACTTTGACTTTGACTTTTTACTAAATACAGCCATCAATATATTACTAATCTCTTCCATAACAAGCACCACCAATGTCAAACCAAAAATAAATTAAAATCAAAACAAATCAACAACAACAAAAAACAGAAGAATCTAAAAAGAACTTAGAATACATTTTAGACTGAACATCCAGATCTTTACACAAATTGCCCGCAGGCCGCAGGACGGAGAGACTACCAGATATTTTGCATCATCTAAGACATGGAAAACCTCCTTCTCCTAGGCTTCGTAATCTCCACATCGTCTTCAATATTAGACGTGTCCTTGGACCCGACCTTGAAGGGGTTCAACTTCCCCAGCGTCCGAGACACCGACGCGAAGAACTTCGGCCGTCGGAGACCGCCCTTGGCGGCGGCGGCGGAGGAGGAGGAGGAAGAGCTTCCCTGGTTTCTCTGCACGTCTGATACATACATCTTCATCTTCGTGAGCTCGGCGCGCAAGGCCTCGTTCTCCTTGAGCAGGGACGCGTCTGCTTGTATTTGGATCCTCGCCGACGCGGCGGCGTCCGCCGTGCTCCGATCGTCGTCGGGGCCGCTGCGTAGCTTGAGCTGATCGAAGTAGAGAGCGGGAAGGACGATTTGCAAGGGTAGACGATTGTTCTTGGAAGCGTGAACCCTAGCTTCGTGGGAGAGTTTGAGCGGATCCATCGAGCTGCACACTTTCTCCCGCTCAATCTCGTCTAAGTTCGGGTGAGCCTGAAATTAATTTTTGTTTTAGTGAATACTATTATAATTTTTAATTTTTCTGAGTTGAAAAATAAATTTTTTTAACTAAAATAATAAAAATAAATCAAGTAGTTAAATTTTATAGTGTATTTTTGTCGTTAAGTGAAATTTTTTAATTTTTGATCAAATTGTTTTATTTTTTCAATTCATCACGATTTAAATATATAAAAAACATTAATAAAAATATTAAAAATTAAAAAGATAAAAATAAATAAAAATTTTAAAATTTAAATTCATCTTATTAAGACAATTCAAAAATATAAAAAATATTAATAAAAATATTAAAAAATTAAAAAGACAAAAACAAATAAAATTCTTAAAATTTAAGCCCAAATACGACTGCATATATTATTTTATGTTTCAGTACAATAATAAGAGCCGTGGGAAAATATTATATAAATAGTTGGTGTTTGATATTGTCTAAATTGGTAGCATATACATTATAATTTGTAGTATAAATTGCGTGTATTTATTAAAAAAATATAACATATAGCTAAAATAAAAAAATAACTATAAATTATTATAAAAATTATGAATGCTTACAAAATTTGTAATTTATAACTAATATTACTACCATTAGCTTTGTCAAATATCTCCATAATTTGATAATTAATTTGATAAAATATAAAATATAAAATATTTAAAATATGTTGCTAATTCCATCTTATTATTTAGATGATATAAAATATGAGCTTAATTATTTATCAACATGACGTCATTATGTAACAACTTAATGAAACAATTGAATTGTTTTTCAAATATATTTAGAAAGTAATTTATTTGGTTGCAGTGTTTTTTTTTTTAAAATCTCTAAAAATAGATTAAATGCATTTATTAAAAAAATTTAGAAAACTATTTTCAAAAAATTAAGTTAAAAAACGAGTTAAAAGTTGAAAATTTCTAAAACGATTTAGAAGTATTTTCCTTCTCTCTTTCCATGGAAATTGGTGCATTAAGTAATAATTTTCAGCTTTAACAATTAAACTTATTTTTTCTTTTTTAAAATATTACAAAAATTCTTCTCCTAAAATTTTATTTAAATATAATTCTCGAAAAATACAACCAAACGATACTATTCATCTTATTTGAATTAACTCAAATAGGTAGTGGTGAAAGTAGCACTACAATCTCGCTTTTCATATAGTTTGTTTGGTAATTGACTTTACATTAATTATTTTATTTTTAAGTTCTTTTAAGTTAAAAAATTTTAAAAATTATTTGGTTGGAAAACATGTGGCTTTTAAGCCAAATATTTAAAATAATTTTAAATTAAAAATCAAAAAATTTACTTAAAGTTATTATAATTTTTAAATTTTTTTTAAATAATTTTATATTTAATATAGATCTTATTTGATATTTTTGATGAATAAATTTTAAAAATATAAATTTTATAAAAAAATAGATGTATATAATAAAAACTATGATATTTTTAAAAAATATAAAAAAATATGTAAAAAATAAAAAATGCTAGTTTTTTTTTAAGTTAGTTATTTGGATAAAAAACTGACTTTTTTACTTTTTGTTCAAAGTTGATATTTTTATCATTTTATATATTTAATATTAACAATTATATGTAGTTGGTAGTTATAGTAAATAAGTTATGAATAAAAACTATTATTGTATTTTAAAAATAGTGAGAATTTGATTTGAATATTCTGGCATGTTTTGATTTAATTTTTTAATTTTTTAACTTTTTACTTTTTTACCAAACGAGCAAGGTTGACTTTTTTACATTTTTAGCTAAAAAACCAAATAAATCAAGTTGCTAATAAATTATTTTTTTCTAACACACAAGTTTTATTACAAATTATAATTACTTTTTATTCTATAAATAATTAATTTTATTTACAAATTAACATTTTTTTACAAACATTCAGAATTATAATTACAAGTTATAATTATAATTATTTTAACTATAATTTATAATTAAATAGTTTCAATTACACTAAATATCACTCATAAAAAATATAGACCTTATCTCTGTAAAATTTGAACTCACACCAAATATCACTTATCAAAAGTATAGACCTCATCTCTATAAAATTTGACCTCACATCAAATATCACTTATCAAAAGTATAGACCTTATCTCTATAAAATTTGAACTCACAGCTTCACCGCACTAAGTGCAACTATATAATTGTTAGGTGAAGCGGTTGGACCACATATTTGTGTTAATTACATGATTTCATTATCAAAAAATTTATATGCAAATAATTAATTTAAATAATATAAAAAAGTATATTTATGGTTATTTATATGCGTGAGACTCATAAATACTTGTTGATTTCACGATGAATGACTCCAAATAATACGAATCAATAATTTTGAATTTTAAATAAAATTTTTAATAACTTTTATAAATTTATAATATTAAGCTAGATTATGTGCAAGTAGTATTATTGATTACTCTTTACCTTCAAGTAGATATCGATGGCTCTGTAAAGATCATCATCGAACTTCCTGGCTCCCTTCTGCACCAGATTCGCGATTCCGTTGAACTTGGAAATGCTCAGCTTGCCGCACGTAGCGATCTCGCCAAGGTACGCGTCCACCGTCTTCGCAACCCTCTGCGTCGCCGTCGAGCACACCTCTCTGAAATCGTTTGCGTTGAACACCGCCACGCTCTTCTCCCTCTCCACAAACCCCGATATAATCCTCCTCACGCTCTCCAAATCGAACAAGCTCTCGCCGTCGTAACTGAACGACAGAACCAGAAGATCGTCGACGGTCACGTGCTCTAAGATGGCCGAAATCCGCTTCTCGAGCTCGTTCTTGCAACTGTTGCCGGCTCCAAGGAAGATCGCGGTACGGAGGAGGCAACAGAGGAAGTTGATCGGAAAAACAGCCTTCTCAGTCGGCAAAAGAGCCACAATGGATTCTAGGAGCTCTCTTTGCTCTGTTCTGACGTCGGAGTTGTCGGAATCTGACGATTTCTTGCCGGTTCCCGAGTGATTTCGCACTAGATCGCGGAGGCATCTCTCCGAATAGGTGACTATCGCGCTGGCGATGGTTAGGGGTTTTGCGCCTCGCGATTTCATACCTGAAATTATCTTCTCGAAGAAGACAATGCCTAAGATCGATAGCTGTTCCGTCCACCAATTCGGTGGCGATCGACTTGGAAAATTGGCCTCATTACAAACCTGTGGAAAGCTGTCAGTAGGAAATATTCGCACTTCGACTATAGTTTACAGATTAGTAGTTCTTACATATTTTTACCGATAAAAATCACTAGTATGTGATTGAATTCGTGATTGACATATGTGTATTTTTTCAAATATCGGTGACAATCGCGTTTTCTATGTCAAAAACAGGCATGTAGTGATGTGAGTACCTTAGCGCTTGCGACATCGACACATCTCTGAACAATCTTGAGGTCTTGAGCCATGGGGAGAAGATCTTCGCACGATTTCAAGACAAAAACAGCGCCGGAGAGGCTGGTCAGGGCAACTTGGGAGAGAAAGGCCTCGGTCCGGCCAATTAGGTTGCCGTCCGAGTATTTGTCGGTCATTTGCAGATACTCTGCGGCGCAACGAAGAGCTGCGACGTTGTTAACTGTGATCTCAAAGTTGACGCCGTAGCAGAACTTCGCTGCTTTCTCGAAGGTTTCGGCTCCTCCGGGGATCTCCGAGAGGTCGATTCTTGCTAAATCAGGTACTTCCGATTCTATAATTAGTTTTCTTATGTAGTTGCTCTTGGCCACAAGCATGAACTGCCGCAACGCAAATTATGTGAACACTTTTGATCTCAGCAACCGTTTGAAAACAACAAAAAAAATTGCAGAGGCTAAGATTTCAACTAGAACATTCATAATACCTTGTGAAGATTCAAATTGATTTCACCCACTTGAACCACAACATCAGTTGGAATTTCTTGAGAAATGACCCTTCAAAAGGTTAACAGGAAAAAAAGAAGAATTAATCAGAGATGAAACATTTAGAGAATGAAGGAGATTGAATATAATTAGCTGAATCTTATGATATTCTTGTGTGAATTACCATTGGCCAGTCCTCTCCATGGCAAGAGACAGAGACCCTACACTCTTGCTTTGATGGAGGGGGCTGTGGCTGCTTTGGTTTCAGAGCATAGAGAACTTCCGTATGTGAGTAAGATGTGTACTTTATAGAGGGGAAGATATTTATTTATCAGTAATTCTAAGATCCTGGAATAGATTTTCAAAATTTATTGTAAAAATTTAAGTGGCATCCATCTTGTCATGAGGTGTTTTTTTAAAATTATTAAATATTAATTTTTTTTTTGTTTAATTTTATTCTCTCTCCTCTCTTTCTCTTTTTTTCTCCTATTTTTCACCCTAAATAACCTAATTATTTTATCTTTATTTTTACTTTTTTTAATTAATATTATATTATTATCAAAAATTTTAAATATTAAATTTATATCACTTTTAAATTATCTTAATATAAATAATGGAACTAAATATTAATTTTAATTAATTAATTAAAATATTATGTTAAATATAAATATTTATGTTACGAGGAAAGAAAATAATTTTTTTTAATCTTTCCAAATGAATGGAGGCCCTATTGGGTTGGTCACGGCATAAATTTGACTTATTTTAATTACTTAAATTATTTATTTTATTATTTTTAATTTTTTAAATTATTCGTATAAAAAATTAAATTAATTTAATATTTTTAAATATTTGAACAATTCATATTTGTTGTAAAAAAGTGGACCACAAATGGATGTATCATTCATTTTTTAAAACAAATATAATATATCTAAATTGTTAATTCATTCACTTAATGATATTGAATTAATTTAAATTTTTAAATAAATAATTTACACATTAAATATTAAAATAAATTATTTATTTCGTCAAAATAAACTTAATTTGGGCTCGTAATTAATTTAACATCATTGTCGGAGGCTCATTAGGAAAAGTGTGCTTGTATACATATAAGGGCAAAAGCACAATAATTTTGTTATGCTTTTTGGGATTATATATCCAAATTAATTTTTAATCTAACAGAAGTTTTACAAAATATTATTCAATAATAAATAATTTAGTATAACCTAAATATATATCTAACATAATATTTTAATTAAATAATCAAAATTAATATTTAGTTTCATTATTTATAATAAGATAATTTAAAAGCGATATAAACTTAATATTTATAACTTTTGACAATAATATAATATTAATTAAAAAAAAAAGTAAAAATAGAGGCGAGATGATTTGATTATTAATAAGAGAAATAAGAGAGAAAGAGATGAGAGAGAATAAAATTAAACAAAAAAGAGAAAAAAAATTAGCATTTAATAGTTTTAAAAAAGGACCTCTTAATGAGATAAATGCCACTTAAGCTGTCGGGATAAATTTTGAAAATCCGAAGGAATCCTAAAATTACTGTTTATTTATTGACATTTGTTTTGCTATTTTCTTATCTCCTTTTGATGAACTATCTTTTAATTTTTACTTTCAAATTTTATGACTCCAACACCGGCCTTTTAGCATGAATGTATGGCCTCACAATAATATTTACACAAAAGTTTACCCATTCAAAATGGATGGATTAAATTTAAATTTGTGATGTGGGTCACAATACACGTGAATTTTAACTATTAATTTTATAAAGTTAAGCAAACATTCTTGATATATAAATATTACTAGTTAGTTAAAAGGCATCTTAATACCAAAATTTGATGTCTTTTCTGTATATTAAAAAAAGGCCAATACAATTTTTCAAAAAAATCGGCTGAATTACTCTACTGAATATTGGTGGTATTTAATATTATTAAAAATAGTAATTTATAAATTATAATTTGGAATAAAAATTAATTAGTGAAAGAGAAAAAAATATATAAATAGAAATTTAATAATTTGTTTAAATAAATTTTAATCTTTAAATACAATACATAAATAAATTTCAAATCAAAATTGTGTTTTGTAACATAGCAAAATAATGCAGTAATCGCCTAATGGTTCTTTCGCAAATTTCTTTTTCAGAAAAAGAGTGTGAGAGGGGTCAAATTGCTCACAGCAGGAGAAGCTGTGAGTTATAAGATGTCTTATTTGAAAATTTAAAATTTAATTTAAATTATTTATTATATTATAATTGTCATATAAGTAATTTCTATAAGAAAGTAAAATCAATTAAATATTGTTAATTATATGATTTGAATATATTATTTGATAATTTATTTTTAAAATATTATTAAGTTAATTAACTTTTTTTAAAATAAATATATTCTAATAACATAGATAATAGATAATGATGTATGATTAATCTGATTTTTTTATATAAATTAATTAATTAATAATTTTAATATTATAAATAAATTTAATTAAAATTTAAAATTTTAATTAAAATATTTTAAAGGTCATACTTCTTTTCCTATGAATAATTCACAGGAACCTCATTCCAAAATAGGGAGCCTATTCCCAAAAAGGGTTGGTCCCAGTCCCATCACCATTTCGAAAAGAGTGCAATCCAGCTGGGGATGGCAATGGGCGGGGTGGATGGGGGAATGGTTTCCTATTTTTGTTTTTTATATAATCGGAACATGAATAAAAAAAATATTAAAAAAATAATGAAGAACACGGCAGGAACAGAAATATTTCAAATATAATTTTTTATATTTAAAATAATAATATTAATATAAATTATAAATAATATAATAAATAAATAATAATAATAGATGAATTGATATAACTAAATATACAAAATATAAGAAATAAAAAAAATAAAAATAAAAATAATATATTAATATTTAAAAATTATTTATTTTATATAATTAAGAGCAAAATGACAAAAATAGGACAAGAACTATAAATACCGTCCCACTCTTTTTATTATTACGTGTAAAAAAATCATACAAAACTAACACGGATGAGACGGGAAACTTACCCGTCCCTAAATCGAGCAACTCCTGCCCCCACTCTGAACATTGCTGAAATGATTATAGAAGTGGGGGAGTAGTTTACCGTGGTAAATAAAATTATTTTATGTAATTAACTAAAAGTATAAAAATTACTGCATGAATTTGTGTTAATTAATTAAAAAATTATAAAATTCAAATAAAATCAAACTAAGCATATTTATTGTGGACTGTTGCCTCGTTGAGCAAACAACACCGAGTTGTTGGTGCGCTTGAGGTTCATACTAATTTTATACTAATTTTACTTTAATAATTCAATTTTTTATTTTATTATTTTATTATTTTAATGTATAAATTATTCATTTTAAAAAATAAAATAAATAATTTAAAACTATCAAAACTGGACCCACATGAACTGCGGTGCAGTCTGAAAAAAATTATGAAATGAGAATTTTCTGTTTTGGTAATTCGCTCGCGACCAGGGACCCACCTAATCCACTGGGCAGTCGTAGGGAATCAGAATTATTAGTAGTTAGCGAATAGTATTCTTACACGTGGGATCTTAATTTTCCTCGCCCAATCCCGTGGGTGGAACATTTATCCAGTAACGGATGTCAGCTTCACTGATATACATAGATCATGGACGGGGATAGCTTCTTCTCTATTTTCCTTGCCATCTATGTTTATTTGTATATAAAGTGATTCGAATATAATTTAATTATAAAATTAATTTAAATAATAAATATTTTTTAATTATTAAGATACATATTTAAAATATTTATATTAAGGATATAATTAATTTAAATTAAAAGTAATTAACAAATTATATATAAATTAAAAATAAATGTACAAAACTAACTATATTTTCAAAATAGGTGATTTACATATATTCTAAAGATATATATTTAGATAAAGACAAAAAAAATTGAATTTGAAATAAAAAAATAAAAAAATAAAATTAAAATTAAGAATATAAAGAAAATTAAATTACAAAAGAATATTGACAGAATGAGAATTAGTTAATGAGAGAGAAAGTGAAAGAGGACAAATGTTTACTGGGAGAGTTTTGTTCTGTAATATAGATTTTGGTTATTTCGATTCTACTTTAATGATAATAATTATTTATTTTATTATTTTTATTGTATAAATTAGTTATATAAAAAATTAAATTAATTAAATATCAGTAAATATTTAAACAAATAATATTTGTGTTAAAAAATAAATTATGATGTTTATTTACCCATCAATTTTTAAAGACAAATGTATTTTGTTTGAAAATTAATAATATTTAATTAATTTAATATTATTATGTAAACAATCTATATAGTAAATTCTACAAGATAGGCAGTTTGGACTCAGTTATTTGAGATCTCAAAATTTAATTAGAATCGTTCGTTATATTTAATAATTGAGTAGTTAATTTTTATAAAAAAATTAAATTAATTGAACATTATCGTCTATATGATTAGAATTTATTTGTTTTGAAAAAAAATTAATTGACTTATAATATTTTGATAATAAATCATCAAATAAATATATCCGCATCATGTAGTTAACAATTTTGATTGATTTGATATTTTACAGAGATTTTTTACTTAATTAATTTAATATAATAAACGAATTTAATTAAAATTTGAAATTTTAAATAAAAAATAATTAATTTCACAGCACCCCTGCCATGATTAAGCCTCCCATCAGGTTCCCAACTCCAGGCGGTTTCGATAATTAAAATGGAATCAAAGTGGGTTACAATCACCCAAAATAAATAAAACTTAGATGGTAAGTGGTAGCAAAAATGAGAAGTTGGGTTCCTGCCGTAAGTAGTTAAAAAGCAAGAGGAGTTGTGAGTTTAAAATTATTTTATTTGAAAATTTGAAATTTAATTAGAAGTGTTTATTATGTTGAAGTGATCAAGTAGGTAATTTTTATAAAAATCAAGTTAATCAAACATTGTTAGTTATATGATAGAAATATATTTGTTTAACATTTTATTCCTAAAATATTATAAATCAATTAATTTGTTTGAAACATATTTTGATCAAATTTATAATGATATTCAATTGATCTAATTTTTAAAAAAACTTATTTACTCAATAAATTTAACATAATAAATAATTTTAATTAAATTTTAAAATTATAAATAAAATAATTTTAAACTCACATGGAGCTTGCTGTGACTAGCTCACAGCATGGTCCTTTCCCCAGAATTGAAGAACTTATTCAGTATGGAATCTTGGGACGAATCCCGTGTGCTTGCGGTTTGACTAAAACCAAAGAAATAAATAAATTCCCAATAAGGAAAGAGGATAAGAACTAAGAAGACATGTGCAGTTGGACGAAGAGGGTGACGCAGATGGGTGATTAGGGTTTTTGCATTTGGGGCCAAATGTTACTGTCTGAGCTTGAATGGGTCGTTTAAAAAGTTGAGTCTTAGAGTTTAATTATTTTTAAAAGAAAAAAAATAATTTATTTATTTTTGTTAAGATACCTAACGTGCTCGTATTTTTTGATTTTAAATTTTAATATTTAGGAGAATAAATTAATTTTTTATAGAATTCACATTTTTTTAATAAAAAAGGGTTGGTGAGTTTTTTTGAGATACCAAATAATATAGATTTAAAAAATTTAAGCAAAAAATGATCAATTTAAAAAAAAATCCAAACAGGACCTTAGAGGTTTCGTCACCCTAGGGCCATCTGTTCCTTCAAGTTGTGTATGCAATTCAATTCAAACTTTGTTAGTAAAAAGCAATGTCAGTGATGTCCCCATCCACTCAATTTTTTTTTGGAATTAGCTTCAGTGGTGGGCCAGGTTGGCCCAATGGAAAATACAGCCTCACCTTTTTAAGCTAGTTCAAGGAAATATGATAATATTAATGTGTGGTGTGACTTCTGAGCTTCGCCTTCTAAAATTTTTTGTCCTTAGTTTCACATTTCTTGGAAATGGCTAGAGATTGAAGAAAGATTGAGATTTACACCATTAGGTATTGCTTGGTTTAATAAAATAATTTTATATAGTAATAGAATGATAATTTTTTGGTATTCGTGTTTGAATGCCTATTCCTTTAAATAAAGAAATAGTGTTTTCTTTGGCAATCTATGTTCAATTAATTTTTGACTAAATATTGAAATAGGCATTTTAACATAATCATTGTTATGTATCATTATTCATTCTAGTCAGCTAAATAGACAGTGAGAATGAAACTATTAGGTAGTGTTTGGTTCATTAGAATAATATTTAATAGGAATGAAATTAAGATTGAAATGGTTATAGAATAGAATGAGGTGGGAATGTTGAATAGTAATTCTTATTTTGAAGTTGGGTACATATGTAGGGGTATAAAAATATTATTCTAATTCTTATATTTGGTATGTTGGAATGACTAGCTACCTGAATAGAATTATATTTATATGAACATGTTTTTTAAAAAAAAAAAAATTTACAAATATTATGTGAGTTAGCAATGGTAGGGATAATAATAGTACATGAAAAGGTAGTAGTAATGATGGATGAATCTAAAGACGGGGTGGGGGG
>JAOTRH010137127.1:0-13970 GCA_034768845.1 Heliamphora exappendiculata | reverse complement strand
GCATGTACATATTTATGTGTGCCTGTGCATAAAGATTAGGACTGAGCACAGAAGATTGAGATTAGTATGTGCATACTTATGTGTGCCTGTGCATAAAGATTAGGACTGAGCACAGAAGATTGAGATTAGTATGTGCATACTTATATGTGCATACTTAGAGAAGATTGAGATTACCAATCATGGCCAAGAACAAAGAGAGCCCAGAACATGGTGCCCTGAGCTGCCCAATAGAGAGGCCAAACGAGCCAGTTGTTTAGATAGGCAGCCGCAGCTGCTAAACCAGAAACAACGGCAACATCCCTCGCAACGTAGCTCGTAGACATCCACGGATTCTTCACCCAACAATGCTTCGGAATGGCGGCGCGAACGTCGGCCAATTTGAACGGCGGCGGCGCACCGGGATCGAAACCAACCTCCTCATCTTCCACGCCATTAACGCCATTGATGATTCTCTCACTTCTCTCATCCCCATCTACAGACGCAGCCTTCAACGGCGCACTCACATTTAGCACCCACTTACTCTCTCTAGAAAACCCAATCGAAGGAGAGATTGAAGAAGGGGACCTTAGATCTGCTGTTTTCTTCCTCGCGTCAAGAAATCCAATCTTCGATTGGCTAGGGTTGGCGGCGGCGGCGTTGGAGATGATTCCGGTTCTGGGTCTTGGAAAGACTTTAGGGAGGGGTCTAATGCCACATTCTGACAAGACCCAGCTCGCCATTGAAAACCCAGAAGGTGCTTAAGAAAGGGTTTCAGTTCTGGATTTTCTCTCTGCGAAAACCCAGATAGAGAAAAACAAAGGGTGAGGAAGAAGAGAGAATAATGGGAGGCAGAGAGAGACCTGAACCGAAATATCGGAAGTCTGTGTTAGAAAATTAATAAGAATAAGGTAAACGAAGTAGAACACGAAGAATATATATAGATAACATTATTATTAGGTCTTCGCTCTTCCTTGGAACAACGACCTCACGTTTTGCCCTCGTGCTTCTCTCTCGTTCGCTGCTGCAGTCCTGTCAAATTCTCGCTTTGTTAGAAAAATTTAGCTTCAAAGTCTAATGGTTTTTTTTTTCTGATTTTTTTGAAATCTTAGTTTAGGTTTTTTCCTTTTTTTTTAGTTTTTTTTTTTTTTTTTTTTGAGTGGTGAGATGAATTTAAGAAGTACTATCTAAATTTAAAAAACAAATTACTAAAAATTAAAAAATTAAAAAAATTTGTCAAGAACTTGTTAAGTCTTCATTTGAAAAATTATTTTAACTTAAATTTTTTTACTTAAAAATACTTTAAGCTAAATAAGTAAAAAGTTCGTTTGTTAAACCGCATAGAATAATTTAAGACTATAGACAATAAAATAAAAAACTTAAAATAGCTTTAAATTAAAAAGAAAAAAGCATGATTTAAAGTCTTTATAATTTCTAAAACTTTATTTTTAAGTAATTTTATATTAAATATAGATGTTGTTTAAAAGATTTTTAAATAATATTTTTTTTATAAAAAATGAATATGTATAATAAAGTTATGATGTTTAAAAAATATATAAAAAAACAAAAAAATTAAAAAATTAAAAGTCTTAAAATTTTCAAACGAAATTCTTTGACTTTTTAGAGTATAAACAAAAAGACAAAAAAATTAATCTAATGACAGTTGCCAAACGAGGCCTAAATTGACTATTTTGGTCTATTTAAGTTTTGGTCAAAGAATTTTATTTTTATGTTTCTCGTAAAAGATCTAGAAAATCTACTTAGATTAATGTTAAAAAGAATTGTTAAAATTAAAAAAAAAAACATATAAAAAAATGATCCAAACGCGCGCTAAGTTTTTGGTTTGTTTGAGGTTTTTGTATATTTGATTTTTTTTGTTTTTAAAGACTTTTTTAATTTAAATTAAATCAGCACACTTTGCTCAGGAGAAACTAAAAAAAAAAACTAAAAGAATTTAATTAAGAATTAAAAATATTGGAATAAGACAAAAAAGTTACACATTCATAGATTGTTTATAAAGTTTAACTTTTAAAAAATATAACATTTTATAATATAAAAAAATAACAAAAAAGTTAAATTATTTAGGATAATTAATTTAAAGTAGTTTATTTTTAGCTTTTTTTATAAAAATACCTAATATGTTTTTATTTTTTGCTTTTAAATTAAGGTAAATTACACTGATCTTTCTTCTGATTTTTGATAAAAATAGAAATTTTTTCTGTGATTTTTGAAATGTCACTAACCTCCTATCAAGTTTAATTTTTGCATCAAATTAGTTCAACCATTAAAATTTCGTTAAGTTGTGCCTTGTTTGACACGTTTTTCGAACAAATATTTATGATTTAATCTGTTCAGTACGTAGAATTCTTGAAGTTTGTTTAATAAATAAAATTCAGATTCATCCAATATCTGTAACTAAGTGATTGAATAAGATTTTCTAAAAAAATTTATAAATAAATAAATAAAAATTATAATTTAAAAAAATGTTACTCAATCAATTAGTTATAGGTATCTGATGAATTTAAAATTTCACGTGCTAAACAAACTCGACGAATTCTACGTAATGAACGGATTAGATTATAAAAATTTATTCAAAAAATATATTGACCAAGGCACAGCAGAGCAAAAATTTAACGATTTGTCTAATTTGATGCAAAAATTAAACCTGATGAGTGGTTAGTGACATTTTAAACACCACATAGGAGGTTTCTGTTTTTGTCAGAAACCAAATGAAAGGTCAGTGTAATTTACCCTTTAAATTATGGTCTTTGGGAATATGGCACGTTTTTTATTTTTAAAAGTAAGATTAATTTCTTAATTGAGAGTATTAAAGTTATTTGATCAATGAAATGTAAAAGTGTTTAGAATATGTGTAAACTTTTTTATAAAAAAAATAAAAAAAATAATTATTAAACTTTTAGAGATATTAAACACTATAGCTTAATAAACTTTTTACATATATCAAACACTATAACTTAATTTTTTTTAAAAAAATTAGTGTAATTTTTATATTTAGTGCAATTTTCTCAACTTTAATTTAAGAGAGCATACTTGTTAGTTTTGAATAAAATATGATATAAAATTATGATAAATTACACTTTCTTTTCTTGAACTAATTGGCAAATACAATCAAATTTTCTCTAATTTTTAAAATTACACCCACCTTCCCTTTACTTCCAAATGTTAGTATTAAATTTCCTGTGCCGTTAGCTGATCGTTTGAGAAATTAACGAAGTTGATGATATGGGTTTGCATAACATTGATAATTTCTATTTTACCTTCATGTAACTTTGGATATATATGTTGCCCTTTAATAAGAATGGTTAAATTACAAAAATACCCTTATTCTACCCTCATCAAATTTGGATTGTGCATTGAACTTGGGAGCTCTCTCAGAAATACTAGCAAGCAAGCGGCCACCAGAAGGTGTGCGGCTTCATCCAACCTGTACTCAATAAATAGCATTGCTCTCTCCATTTCGTCAACCATAGATGCTCGATAGGCATCACAAGCAGACTTCAACTCCTCACAACAGAACCTGTTTGACATGGAGAGAAGCTCCAAAACAACATCTGGATCAAAAGAATCTACAGTTTTGATCATGTATATATATATATATATATATATATCAGCAGCAGCTCTCATTCTCTTTATAGAAATCTCATTTTGTGAAAAATTAATCACAAGTAAAAACGCTTCTTCTGCAGAGAGGGCAATTGATGTTGCTTTGAAGCCAAAGATCGATACAATCGACATGGGACGCGTGAGAGCAATTCGGAATAGCTCTAACCTTATCCTCTTCCTGGAACTCTTTCAAACAAACAGCACATTCGGTGAAACTTCTCTCTCCGAACTTTCCATTCTCTTCTCCTCCTCCCTCTCTCTTGAATTGGAAAATCAAGATGGATTGGATCGACGATTCTTCCAGCCCTCGTCTTTGGATCCTCAGAGAGTAGAGTCCGACATGGTCACTACTCCCTCGATTTCTACAGACAAATTTTAAACAAGAGAGAAGAAAAAATAAGAGATAAAAATAATAATATTTTAATATTTCAAATTTAATATATTTTTAAAAAATAAAATTTATACATAAATTCATATTTATAAACTATTTATTTTATGTAATCATGGACAGGGTGAAACGAAAAAAACAAAAGTCATTCTTATCTTATTTATTATTAGATGGAAAAATATTCGTGCATAATGAGATAAAAATATGACAGAGTGAGGCGAAAGAAAATGTCATTCATAATATATTAAGTATGGTTTGACATTTCACTGTAAAATTGATTGAAATTGATAATATATTAAGTATGGTTTGACATTTCACTGTAAAATTGATTGAAATTGATCAAGAAGTGATCAATTTTGGTACTAGAGTTCATGGGAAATGCTGTGTTGATATGATGCCTCTGTTGATTTATGCATGTTCTATTTTTATAATTTTGAAAAATAATCTTATATTAAAAAAAAACTAATGCTAACATGTTGATGTGGTGCATCTTATTAATACAAATGTATTATGTATTTACAATTTCAGATAAATAATCTAACATTAGGGTTTAGGGAGCAGTATTGTACCACAGAAACATGGGATCCAAATTAGCTCAATTTTCTCTCCATTTTATTTTTTAGTTTCTATAATTAGCTTATTTTAGTGATATGAATCATTTATATTATTAAACTTACTTTTTTAGGATAAATATGTTCCAACTATAAAATTACCGGTACACAATTAACTTAATTTTTTATATGTATAATATTTTTGGATAATCTATAATATGATTTGTTTGTGTCATTAAAATGATCTACCAAAATATCATAAAATACAAATGAAATAAGCTCTATTTATTTAAAAAATGAAGACCTTAATTCATAATATGATTTCACATTAAAAAATACATATTCACATGTATGAAAGGAACACAATATATTAATATATTTACGTGATATTCTCTAAGCCATAAAATAATTTCTAACAACATTCGAAGTGTGACGGGAATACTTCGCATGATTTAAACCCGCAATAGCTAGGGATGCAGACGACAAAAGCTATTTTTCTTGTAAATAATTTTTTTTCCTGTCCCTCCCTGCAATGTCCTAAACTAATTTAGGTAACACATTTTTATAAGTCTCATCTAAAAAGTAATGAAACTCCCATAAATATATATCCCAAATTAATTTAAAATATTGGAGGAAATGGGAGAAATAATTTTTCTTTTTCCGCACCACTCAATTCTCTGAATTTTTATTTTCAACACTACTAAAGGGCAAGGCAGAAATCACCAACTCAACACAATATTATTCTTTTTTTTTTAAAAAAAATCTTTTCTAAACTTAAAGACGGCCCATTAATTTTTTGGTACATAAAGATAGCACATTCAAGATGCAATTGGCAGGTAGTTTAAATTCTAATTTTTTACTTTTTTTGGTATTTTTAAATAAAAATTAAATTTGATTTAAAGTAGCTTATTTGTTAACTTAATTTTTATGGTAGTTTTTTTAAAATTGATTGTTTGGATAAAAAACTAATTTGTTTTTACTTTTTGTTTAAATTAGATAATTTTATTATTTTATATATTTAATATTAATAATTATATGTAATCGGTGGTGATAGTAAATACGTTATGAATAAGGGACATTATTGTATTTTAAAAATAGTTGGAGTTTAAATAAAATATTCTAAGAGTTAGTATTTTAATTTGATTTTTTAGTTTTTTAATTTTTCTGATTTTTGGTCAACCAAATCATATTAATTTTTTTACAGTTTTAATAAAAAAAATCAAAAGTCAAAGTTGCCAAACGGACCCTTAATCCTTTATAACACGAGTTTATATTTCTCGAACTCTGTTGACAATTGAATCAAAGGATTCGAAGTGACCCAATTCTGGTTTCAACCCACAAATTATCATGTTTGGACTAGCAAGTTAAATATCAAATGACTAGCATAATTAAAAGCATTAAATGTAACGTTTTTATTCTTTAAGCCCCGGTTGCTAATTAACTTAAAAATTACAGTTTTTATTTTTTGTGTTTTTAACTAAAAAAACTAAATTGTATTTAAGGTAATTTGTTTAGTAAATTAGTTTTTAATATAGCTTTTTTAAGTTAGTTGATTGGGTAAAAAAATAATTTTTTTGTTTTTTGTTCAAATTAAAAAAAATTTCTTTCTATATAATTAAAAATAACAATTATATGTAACTAGTAATAGTAATAAATAAATTATGAATGATAAATATTATTGTCTTTAAAATATATTAAAATTTTAAATTAACTATTTTTGAAATTAGTATTTTAATTAAGCTTTTGGATTTTTAGCTTTTAATTTTTTTCAAATAAGTAATGTTGATATTTTGACGTCTTTAGCCAAAAAGCCAATTATGACCTTAGTACATTAATTTGGTATATTAATTTGGTTAGTCTAGCATCATTCAAAGTTGAAGCAGTTTTTAATACATTAATTTGGTATATTAATTTGGCTAGTCTAGCATCATTCAAAGTTGAAGCAATTTTTAATACTTATGATTATGACATATCATTTAGTACATTAATTTAATGAATTGATTTAGTCATTTTAGCATTATTCGTCTGGTTTGTTTTCAGGAATTAGACGAGGAGGATTGAACTAATAGAAAAAAATAACCCATTAAAAAAATTTGTCACTTTAATATTATGAGTCTCGTGTTTGCATTGCGGGACTCGAACTAACAATTCAATAAATGAGAGACCTCGGTGTTTTAGAAAAACTTTAGGAATCTCTTTCGAAATTTTTGAAATTACATTGACCTCTCTTCTACTTCACTTTTATATTTTATCTATCCCCTTTAGTTAAATAACTATTAAAAAATTTAACTAAAGTTGCTAAGATAAGCAATTATTTCACATTCAATTTCAATTTTATTCTTATTTATATTATTAAATTCCTATCTCATACTTTTGTCAAATAAAAAAAAATCAAACAATAAAACTATCACTGTCCAAGCCCAAACCAAAGCTGCCGCCACCCTCAAAACCACCATTACCACGCCCCAAAACCACCCAAGCCGCACAAGCCACAATTATAGCCCACCATCCAAAATCACCCAAGCCATTACCATCCCAACCACTGCTAACACCACTACCCAAAGCTACTGCCATTCCCCCAAAACTGCCAATACCATCCTCAAAACTGCCAATACCACCATCCGTCAGATGCTTAAATAGTTGCGATTTCTATTTGCACAAAT
Source organism: Heliamphora exappendiculata (assembly GCA_034768845.1). Lineage (NCBI taxonomy): Eukaryota > Viridiplantae > Streptophyta > Magnoliopsida > Ericales > Sarraceniaceae > Heliamphora > Heliamphora exappendiculata. The sequence continues at coordinate 6,768 of JAOTRH010137127.1, read as the reverse complement.
TATGTACGGCAGTTCCTATAGAGATCCAACACCCACTACACCAAGACCACCCCTCACCCTCCACCATCAATCTGTTCCATCACCGAAAACCCTCTATCACCGAAAACCAACCACTATAACCAAAATCCCTAAATAGCACGCCACCACCACAATCTAACCATTAAAATCCCACACCGTTGAGCGAATTCTCGGTAGAATCAATTTTTATATAATACTGTTTGTCTTTTCCGAAAAATGTGTACGGTTATCTCTAGTTCAAACTCCAACCCAAGAGGCGCAGAATGTTCTAGTGGCAGATTGATTCTAGGGTTTCTAAAGGTAGATGGGCCGAGACCCATATCTGTACCCGATGGATACTCGATAAAAGCCCATTTGAAGAGAGATGAGTTCAACCCATATGATGAATTTTACTGGGACCGACCTGATTATGCTAACGACAGTGCATGGATCAGCATTCGATATTGTAATAAATATTTTGATGTTGCATTAAATGCGATATGACCATGGAAAAAGTGACATTAAATGCGATTAGACTGAATGTCTCTCACCCTCGAATGCCTTGCAACCTCAAGAGGAGCATTTAATACGGGGAGCTTAGCCTAAAAGAAGGGCCGAGACGGAATCATTTATAACGATGTGACTGTGGGGGATCTGCATCACTACAGACACAGTAGTAGGGGAGGTGGAGCCGTTTTGAAGGGATGCTAGACAGATAAAATCATTATGAGAGTTGAGGAGAGAGATTAGATCCTTAACACTACAAAAAAAGGCTGATAAGGCTAAAGGTATGCCTTTTTCTTCAGGAATAAGGAATTCAAAACCTAATAAACTTGGTAGTTTTCAGAGAATGTCTTCAAAACACTGTCTAATTTGATCATCAGAGTGGCCTTCGGCTGGAGGCCACCGGGTAGTTCATATTTGTTAATCTTTGTAGTTGTCAATCCACAGGAAGGCGCAGTCGAGCCGGGTTCAACCTATCAAATAAATACAATTTACGGGACACCTTTGTACATTTGACGCCGTCTATGGGAACCCAATAATTAACAGATTGCGAAATCCCCAATGACGACACCTTCAAGGGTACCCATTGTTCTTGACAAGCACGCTTCACCCTCGAGCATGATCTCGCTAAGGAGCCAGCGCTCCACGCAATGGGAAAAGAAATCTTGAGACTCCGTTTTTCCTTGAGAAACCAGGAGCGGGACTCACAGGCCTAGGTGAGAAGTTCTCACACTGAGGAGCCAAAGTCCCCTGGATCAAGAATCAAAAAGAGGGAGAACGAGGTTAACCCAAAGCTGGGGCAGATCCTCAGGGAGTTCACCAAACAGAAATAAGAGCCAAGCATGGAAGGAAGCAGTGACGCTCCAAGAAAATCCAAGCAGAACAAAGAACCCCCGCAAAGGAACGAAGAATCGATGTCAACATACCATGCAATCGTCGAACCTAGTGGTGTGGGAGGGAATGACCACTACGCCGTTCGCCGAACACTTGGACAAGGCCCAGCCCCCAAGAAGTTTCTTCGTGTGAGGCTCAAGTCATATGACGGACGCTCAGACTTGAACACACACATCAGTCACTATAGGCAGATGATGACGTTGTGGTGCGGTACTGACTCTCTCATGTGTAAAGTTGTTTCGTCCAGCTTGGGCGAGGCCAGACTAAGATGGTTTGATCGTCTGTTGCCTCGAATGATAACAAGCTGAAAAGACCTATCGAAGAGGTTCATAGCTTGCTTCAGTACCAACGTGAAGATCCCGAAAGAGATCGATTCGCTTATGATGCTACGAAGGGGAAATGAGTCATTACGAGATTATATGAGGAAGTATTAGAAAGTGTACAACGATATCAAAAATTGTAATGAAGAGTTAACCGTGGCCTTTTTCAAGCACGGGCTTTAGCTCTGAAGAAAATTGAGAGCCTCTCTTACTAAAAAGCCACCGTAGTATAATTCGGCGTTAATGTGCCGAGTGGAGCAATATCTAAGGGTAGAAGAATATATGAAAGGGCCAAAATCATAGGAAAGTCCAAGGAGCGAAGGGCAGCTCCGAAGAGGCCAAGGGGGCATAGCCCAGTCAGGACAAGAAGACCGACTCCAGCGTGGCCGAGCAAGACATCCAGGCCAAGCCACAAAACAATCCAATCAGGTTGGGAGACAAATCTAGAAGAGGGGAGGTCGTGAACGTGATTTTTAAAGAATCCATTCGCAAGATTTTACCTCAGATCAAGAACAGGCTTTATTTCTAGTGGTCCCCCCAGATTACCCAATTCAGTCATCCAATTAGCTATAGAAAGGGGCATCAAGTGGAGATGCTCCTACCATAAAGAAAAGAGCGATGTTCAAATACCTAAAACCCTTGAAACTACGAGGAAAGGTGTTTATCAAGAAAGAAAATGAAGGCAAAAGGAAAACCCATATGCCCAAAACCAGGAAAAGTTCAACAGGAAGGAAAAAATGTAAAAAAACAAAATGGTCGAAAAAATTGACTTCTAGAACTGAGGGGAAGACGTCGATGAAGATCTGTTTCTGTGTGCAACGGAGTTCAACGGAAGGGTAGCACGGCGGCGACAGTGAATGTAGAAACCAGTGGGGCAAGACTTCTTCGTGAACTGGGGAAGAACAAGAAGTTAAAGAGAACATCTAAAAGTTATAGAAGGGGGAAAACGAGGCCAAGTGCCTCATTTATAGGCGTTAGCCTCTCTCTTGGGGACCCAAAGCATCAACAGTCACCTCGGGCAAGCAAAACAACGCCTGCCCGCCCTTGAAAAAATGAAAAACTCCACAGTACGGGTCAATCGTACTCTGGAACGTGACAGGCATAAATGATGTCTTAAGCCCATTAAAAGAATTGGCGGCGACATAATTAATGAAGCCGAGATAACAACTTGGAGGTTAATCAGCTCCCCTTATGCGGAGCAAAAGGCAATCTGAGGGACAAATGAAGGGAGACAGACCAAGACTCGTACCCGTACCCGGTGGATACTCCATAAAAACCCATTTGAAGAGAGATCAATTCGGCCCATATGAGGATTTCACTAGGACCGACCCAACTGTGCTAACGACAGTGCAGGGATTGGCCTTCAATATCGCATTAAATGCTCTGACGTCGCATTAAAAGCAATATAACCGTGGAAAAGTGACATTAAATGTGATTAGCTCAAGTGTCTCTCACCCTTGAGTGCCTTGTAACCTCGAGGGGAGCATTTAATATGGGGAGCACGACCCGAAGGATAGGGTAAGACGGAATCATTTATGACGATGTGACTGTGTGGAATCTACAGTCACTACTGACACATCAGTAAGGGAGGCGAAGCCATTTTGAGAGGACGTTAGACAAATAAAATTATCATGAGAGTTGAGAAGAGAGATTGAATTCTCAATATTATAAAAAGAAAAAGCTAATAAGGCCAAAGGTATGCCTTTTTCTTCAGGAAGAAGGAATTCAAAACCTAATAAACTTAGTAGTCTCCGGAGAATATCGTCAAAACACTGTTTAATTTAATCATCAGAGTTGACTCCGGCTGGAGGCCGCTGGGTAGTTCATATTTGTTAATCTTTGTAAGTGTCAATCCATGGGAATGCGTGGTCGAGCCGAGTTCAACCCATTAAACAAATACAACCTACGGGGTACTTTCGTACAATTTCTATTTTCGATCTAAACAGTCCTAAATCTTTCACCGACCTCATCTTCTTCACCGCCAATGTTTGCCCGTTCGAAATTGTTATGCTATACACAATGATCCTTGAGGTATATGACAATGGAGTGGCTATTTGGCATTCGATTTTCTTTACCGTAGAAATTGTACACCCAAGGGCTGAGGTGAATGAGAAGAGCACGTTTGGCTTGCTCACTTCAGCCGAGTTCTATCCTCACTACTTGTTGACTCACTTATCCAAGTTCATCACCAACTATACATGGTGTAAGCTCTTCACCTAGTGGTGGATCTCCTCTTCGCCGACTAAGATTCTTGGCACTGTCGTCGTTGTTAACGGCTACACTAGCAATTATACCTAGCTCATACAACCCACTGCCGTTCTCTTCACCAAGTCTGGGTTTCGCCACTTGTGAGATCGACCACTAGGGCCACGACCACTCCAAAGGCCTCTCCACTTGCATCTCTAAAGATGGTGGAGAAGGTGGGGATCGGGGCTGAGAAAGTTGGGGGTGGAGAATATTATTTTAATTTTTTAAAAAATAAAAATTGGATAAAAAAATTATTGTTTAATTGAGAGGTAAGTTTGTTTAAAAAAAACACTTTTCGTTAATAGCTTGTACTTGATAATACTAACAAGGGCGATCAGTGTCATTTCAAATATATCAAGGAATGTCCTGGTATTTATTAGATACCTCATGGGATGTCAAAGTAATTTACCCTACGTTTAATTGCTTATATCATTATTTTAATTTGTGGCTTATTTTTAAATTGTTAAATGATTAAATGTCATGATTTGTATTTTATTATAATTATTTATTGTATGTAAAAAGTCTTTGCTGGATAATTTTTTCTTAATTTTTTGTTCGCTATTTTTTAAAAAGGTTTGTACAAAAAATATATAATTTGTGTAAATTAAATATTATTGAATTAAAAAATAATAAGATAAAAATTTAATTTATTAAAACTTTTGTTTTAATTTTTTATGAAATCACTATATATATATAAAATTATAATTATAGAATTCATTTCTTATAGTTCATTTTGGGCCCTAAATCTTTCAGCCCTGCCTTTACTTTATCAAATAGTATGTGGTGGTTCTAGTTTTAAGTAATTCCTTGTATCCTATTCGATTCTTGGATTAACAAACAGGAAGTGGGTTTTCATTGGACGGTGGGTTGTTTGGTTCGTGGGAAAATTCTGTCCATTCAATTTCTATGGGTTTTACGTGTTCACTAAAGTTTATTGGATCTGATGAGTCACCATTGATGGGGTAGCATTTCAACAGTGATGGCAATGCTTTGCACGATTTAAACGGTCGATAGCCGGTGACGCTGACGACAAGAGCCATCTTTCTCACACGACTTTATAATGTTTAAAAAGTTTAAATTTTAAAAAATAAATTAATTTTGTAAAGTAATTTTTAAAATATTTTTAAAAAAATATTTATTGTGTTTTTAGATTATACCAAATCAAATTAAATTAAACTAAATTATGCCATTATCCCAATTAATTGATATCGGCTAAATAAATTCTTTTATAACATTCTACTATGTTAAAGGTCATATATTCAGCTAGTTTTAAGTTATTTATATATTTTATTAATGCAACATTTCACTTCAATTTAAATCCATCCCACCTATTAGCCTTTTTACTACTTATTATTTTGTTTTTTTTTTTATTACTGTATCAACTTGTTTACCTTATATATATCCAAACTAATTTCAGTTATAATGTTTAAGGAAAATAGATACCTTGAAAAAAAAATTTTAATTTATTGGTTTATTTTGATTCATTTATAGGTTTTTTGAGTAATTTTTTATATTTTGATCAAATTTTTATAATTTTTAACTCATTTCGATCAGAGAAATAAAAAATTAATAATTTGACTAAATGATAAAAAAACTATTAAAAATAAAACTATGCAAAATAAAATAAATAAATAAATATTCTAAACAGGGCCAATATGTATTATTTTTAAAGTTTTTTTTAAATATTTAATTTTTAAATCTTTATTATTTTAAAGGGTTAATTTTATTTTCTTCTCCTAAACTTTAATGGAATTTTTTTTCGTCCTTTAACTTTTAATTTTATTTATTTGTTCTTGAACTATTTAAATTACCCATACTCTTTTTTCTATTTATGTTGAAAAAATTAACTACTTTTATGCTAACAAAACAAAGTAGAGCAGCGAAATAAAAAATAACTTTTAATAAATGATAATTTTGATGATAAATAAACTTGTAATTATTTTTACTCATTTTTTTAAAAATAAAACAACTATTTTATTACTTGTGGTAGAACTCATATTATGACAACAATACAAAGAAAAATAAAAAAATGGCATTTAATAATTAACCTTTTTAAAAAATAAAAAACTCGAGACAATTTAAAAGATAAGAATAAAATTAGCCCTTTTTTTAAAAATAATTTTTACACCCGCACATTGCAATAGAGCTACTCCCTACAAAAATAAATAATAGTTCCGTTTGGGTAGACCTTACTTATTTGTTTATTAGTAAATAAGTCAAATTTTATTTAAGCATATTCGTTTAGGTGGTACCTGACTTATTTATTTATTTGTTTATAAGCCAACTACTCAAACGAGTTTATTTGATTATTTGCTTATAAGCTAACTTATAAACTAGCTTATTTAGTCTATAAGCTCGCTTATTTACTTATTTGACTACTTAAATGAGTTTATTTATTTATTTATTTTTAACTTATTTAATTATTTAAACAATGTGATTTATTTTTTAACTTATAAATTAATAAATAAATAAGGTCACCTAAACGGACCAATTACTAATTACCCGGTTTAAATGCCCTTCTCTAGACTTGCATGCCTCAATCTCCCAGCAAACCACCTTCTCTCTCTCTCTCTCTCTTAATTTCCTTCTCTCAGGTCTCTTCTTTCGCCCCCAGACCCTATCTCTGCCACAGCTCAATCGCCATGACTGTTCGTGCCTCAGATAATCAAGGTCTCTCTCTCTCTCTCTCTCTCTCTCTCTACAATTAATCGTTTTGTTTTGTTTGATACTGTGCATATAGGATTAAAAAGTGTCTAAGCTTCCGTTTGATTGGCTCGTGATTCATTTCTCTTTCAATTGAAATCAA
>JAOTRH010137116.1:0-13970 GCA_034768845.1 Heliamphora exappendiculata | reverse complement strand
GGGGGGATCACATCCCTTTGTATAGGTTTGCTGCCTTCCCGTTGAGCGAGGTGTTACAAAAAGAGCCAGGGCTCCCCACGGCGATGTACTTGGACCTTATCAAGCAACTCCTAAAGTTGTACCTTGAGCTCTTGTAACTAAGACGGTGCAAAATGATAAGTTGGCATCGAAATAGAAATATCACCAGAAACGAGATTAAAAGAAAACTCTACCTCATGACTCAGTGGTAACTCAAATAGATCGTCAGGGAAGACATCTGGACAGTCACAAACTCCAGAGGGAAGCTCCCCATGAACCCCAATCGCCTCATCCAACGTGAGAGCAAAAAAGAGGAAACCTAGGTTTTCTCGATTCCGAACAACACCGGGCATAGACACCAAACCCTCGTCTTGATTGCCCACGAAACAAATGCAATCACCCTCAGGCGTATAAATTGACACCCTCCGTCGATCACAATCGATAAAGGCATGATAGATGGTCAGCTAGTCCCTCCCTAGGATGATGAAACGTGGTCATGTCTAGAATGATGAAATCAAACTTTAAACAACGACCGATGACTTCCAATTCACAAGTTCCTTAAATTCGACCCAATATCACATTCCCACCGATCGGGATCTCTACACACAATGTACTACCCAACGAGTTTATCTCCAAGCCCAAAGCATATGTAAAAGCAGATAAAATAAAGAGATGCGATACTCTCGTGTCGATAAAAATACTGGCCCAAGATCTATACACTAAGAGAGTACCTCTGATCATTGATGTAGTAGTTGAAAGGGCGTACACTCGGCTTTGTGTTCCCCTAATCTGTCCACCATAGCCCTGGACTATAGACTGTCGCACTGACTGTGTTGAGGCAGCCCCATTTGTAATCCTAAACGTCTGAGCCACATGCTGCTGATGAGTCTGTAGTCCCTGTGTGGACGAAATAATTGGTGCACTTTTCTTGCTCTGTACACTCCCTCCCTGAGAGTAGTTCCTACGAATGTGCTCTCATTGGCCACATCAACAACAAATTGGTGGCTCTCTCTCCTATACAGAACTTTGAGACTGTTCCTTCTCTAGACAATTCATCACCCGATGCCCTGGCTGACTGCACTGATAATAGATGAGATGTCTTTTCTCTAACCTTCCTGATGAAGCCATCGAAGGTGCTGGTAAAGAAAACTACTGCGGTGACCCCAAGGATTGCTGATTAGGGCCAAAGGATCTCTGCCTCTTGTTGGAGCACCCCACTGACTAAGTATCCACTCTATTTTATGATGCCCTAACCTACTTAGGCCTACCAGTCTCACTTACTGTATTCTCTATAGTAACTTTTGACTCTACCAGATCTGTAAAAACACGTAATCTCAATACTGCTACTTGTTCCCTAATCACGGGCCTCAGACCCCTTTCAAACCTCTTTGAGCACAAATCATCAGCAGATATGCAGTCCTGAGCAAAGCGAGACAAGCTAGTGAACCTTGCCTCATACTATACCACACTCAGCACCCCCTGGGTGAGGGAAAGAAACTCCTCAGGGTAAAAATCACTTGAGGACTCGAGAAAGTACTTCTCCAAAAATACCTTTGTAAATGCTTCCCATGTGTCTCCCACAACCATTCTAGCAAATTTCCACCTTTCATGAGCATCACCTCTCAACTGGAATGTGGGAAATGCAACCCTCAGGTTGTCATTAACTATCTATAATGTATTCAGAATCCTGGTCACAAGCTCTAACCATTTTATGGCCACACTGGGATCAGGATTCCCGATAAAGGTAGGAGGGTCAAGACATCAAAACTCCCACATCGTGACTGTCGCTCTCGGCTTGGGTACTCTCTCTCTCTCCCCCTAGTAGGCTCGGTTAGCTGACGGATGAAGCCTATCCTCTCACGCAGCAAATCTACCCCCTCTACCGACCCTTGGGAGCATTAGCGTCCCCATCATCATGGATTGGCACATCCTGTTGGTCTAAACCACGGCCACAACCTTGACCACGGTCTCGTCCTCTTCATGCAGACATAACTATATGAAACCAACATGGAACGTAATGATATATAAGCTTTCATTCATCATGTTATCACTAATTTAAAACACATAATTATGCTAACACATAGCCATTCAAAATTACGTAAACACATCTCACATACCGAGGGGAACCAATAAGAGTGACGCGTCAATTCAAATAACCCACTTAGATTCCTTACTAGAAAATACGTCGGCCAAACGCATTTCTAACTTGGCTTCTAAATTTGTTAATCAAAACACCCGAAGTCAAGACTAATCAATCCTAAGGTCCAACCTTTATACTCACGTATACACAACATCCTTATGCTTAACAAGCTATCATGTTCATGTTATAAAAAAAATTAAACATATGCAACCAAGCACACATACCTTTCTTCGCAAGGTGATGCACTCTCTTTTCACGGCTCTTAGGTATTCGAACCTAGAGCTCTGATACCAATTTGTCATGCCCTAATAATTGGGTCACATTAAAAGCCCATAGAACCACCAAAATCCCCTTTTAAAACAAAATCCAACTTTTAGACACAATGGTTGTCTGCTCGAGTGCTCATAAGCGCACTTGAGCGGCCAAACGCTCGAAAGATTTTCCAGTCAGAAACCTAAAAATCTTCTAAAGTCTAAAAAACACACCTAAAAGCGCGATCTTTGAACATTGATTTAAACACTTAAAATATAGGGACAAAACATTAATTGGATAAAGAAATTCTTCCATACAATCCAAAAACTTGGATAACAATGTTTTTACATAAGAACAAAACCTTTTAAACTGGGAATTCCAAACACATCACAAGCCCACATCTCACATGTACACAACATATGAAACCATAATCTTAGAGCCTTACATAACGTGTTTTGAATCCAACAAAAAGGCATACATCAATACACGATTCCATAACAAAGGAGAAAACTAATAAAAGTATTCCGCCTCCTCGGGCTCCACTCAGTCATCTCTCGTGATCACAATCACCTGAAAAAGGTTTTTAAAGTCCCACAACGTGAGCTGAAGCCTAATAGAAAATAGATCAGCATGAATTTAAAAGAAAAACATTCTAATACAAATAAGATAAATATCCCGACTTATACGAGCCCCCGTAAATGGTTTTCCTACTCAAATTCATAATGTGCAATGGTAGTAAGCATACACAACAATGTTCATATGCATGTCATACTATTTCACGGTCTTTCACTGTGGGATAATACTAACCCAATCATTTAATTCTTTGCGGTCTTTCACTATGGGACAACCACTTGCCCGAATATGTAATCCTTCATGGTCTTTCACCAAAGGACAATACCTTGCCCAAATACACAATTCTTCATGGTCTTTCACTGTAGGATAATAGCTTGCCCCAACATGCAATTAATCACACAATACATAATATGATTTAACATATATACGTACGCACATAGGTATATACCACACACCACCATATTTTCCATATAACCATCGAGATTAATCAACATCTCAACCGAAACATGTAACACCAAAGCTCAACCCCAAGGGTCAGCTCTAAACCTCTAAATTTTAGGTTTTCATAACCTTTACATAAATCTCTCCATTTTTAAAATCACCTTGTTGAAAACCGTGGACATCCACACGTCCACTAACTTTGTAATAAATCATAACAAACGTAAAATATGCTCTTTGCCCAACCAACATGGTTTAAACACAAAATAATCAACCATTCTTGCATTTTAAAATGGTAAAAAAGTATAAAACTCCACGTAGCACCCTTTTAAGACATGATAGTCTAGGATCCTACCTCGGAAAATTAAAACTCAACGCTTTAAACATTGACGAGGAAACAAAGTCACCGAAAAGATGATTCCTTCTGGATGAATGCGAAGCCTAAAGCTAGAGAGATCCAGACCCGAACTAAGCCTAAAGCTAGAGAGATTGTAGAGGTTTTATGTAGAAAGAGAAAAGAAACTTACAAGACAAGCTTTGGCTCAAAAACTAAGGCATAGAATGTCTTTATAGAATCTCGCTCCAGGTTATCTGCATGAGCAAGCAGGGCTCTGCTTGAGCGGTCCCTCACCGACCCAATTCTCGGCCACCTACCCATTCCAGTTGACAGACCACCGTATGCATAACAGATATATAAACATGCTGTTCTAAAATGATTAAAGCACTAACCAACGCATTGAATAAACATTATGAAAATAAAATAGAGCTGGGTCTCACAGCTCAAAAAGTCCTGATACGGGAGACAGTAATGATACCGATAGGTCCCTCTGTGAGGGACAAGAAAATAATTTCGAAAGGTCGTTACTCTGGGAGGACAAGAAAAGATTGTCAAAGGTCCTTGCTTTGGAGGGATAGAAAAATAACACCAAAGGTCTCTGCTCTTGGGAGACAAGAAAATAATACTAAAGGTCCCTACTCGGGGGAATAGGACAACAATACCAGAAGGTTCTGACTCGGGCGCAGGAAAATACCAAAGGTCGGATAAAATAAGGATGGAAATCAGTATGAAGTTTGGTACAAAATAAAAAGGTTCTAACTATATAAAGTTAAACTTGGATAATTCAGGACAAACTATAAATCTTGATATCTTTGAATTCGCACTAGCGTGGCTAATGGAAGTTAACATTTTCCAGGTAACGCATGTTAGAACAAAGGAAGTGGTACCCGAGAAAGAAAGATTACTTTGTTTATGTTTTCAGTTTAATTCTTGTGGTTTGATTTTCTGTATTCAGCACATGGTTCTGTATTTAGAACTTGAAAATATGTTTTCATTACTAGTAAGTTCTGGTATTTTCTTTTGAAATAAGATTCTTAGAAAGTTTAACCGACTCGTCTTCTCTTTTTAGTGTTTTTGAGAATTCTTTATAAAGAAAAAAAATATAGTCGGCAAATTCAAAATAAAGTGGAAGCAAAGAAAAATAGAGGCCTTTTGTGAGTTTTGACTTACTGTATGGTGACGAACACCATTCTTGAAAATGGGTAGTGACAAAACACATTTTCTAGTTTCCTAAGACCACCCCGTGGTAGTTAAAGCTATAGGCAGATTTCTTTTCCAGTCAACATAATTAGGACCTACAAGTTTGTTTGTTTTTGAGTATAGTCGCGAGTTGATTGAAAGCCATTTTAATTCTAAGAATCACATAATTAAAAATCATTAATTATGATGAATAAAATTTTAAATTTTATTTTAAAATCGGTTTCCTTTACAATTTTTTTTAAAAGCTTGCCAATAGTCTGGTACACCGTGAATAGCATGCCTCGATGGGAAGGATGTCTACTATTCATCATTTGTCAAGACAAGTTAATTTCTATTAATTTTACTATCTAGGCAATAGATCTTGCCATGTAAACTTAAGTAATTGACATAGTTTCGGTCCAATAAATAATAGCAGTGACTTAGATGGAGAGGATATTATTATTTATAGATAAGTGAAAAGCATCATTTAATCCCTAGTCAATCTCTTCGCAATAAACCCTTCAGATAGAGAAGGGATCTACATTAACAATTATCCAAATTATCCCTAAGGGGGTCTGTACTAGTGATTCCGTAATTAATTTCGTCCGATAGGAAAGAAGACCCTAATGCTGACACACAAAATTAATTACATCACCTATAAACTAGTGATGGAGACTGCAAAATTTATTTATGAATAAATTTCCTCATTCATTTAGTTTTAAAAATATTTTTGAGTATTATAAAATCTATTTAATAAAGATAAATTTATAATTTTCGAAAACTACACGTTGCAAAATATTTTGATTTTTAAACCATTTTTATGTGTAACAAATAAAATTTCAAATTCTATTTATTTTAAAAAAATTAATTTTAAATAAAAATCAAGAATTTAATTTTATTTTTTGTTACATATATTTTGACAAAAATAATTTATTAAAATTAAATTCCATTTAATTCATTGAAAAAATTTGAAATTAACCATCCGTTTTTCCAAGATATCCGATTTAAAAAAATAATCTTAAACGTGTTTTAATGTAATAAAATAAAATAATATTTTTTTTAAAAAAATAAATTTTAATTAAAAGAAAATTTTATTTTATTTTTCTGTTAGAAAAAAAATTAATTTCAAATTAAACAAAATTAATTAAAATAGAACAGGATAAATAAATCGAAATAAAAGCATCTATGCATATAAATAAATAAATGCTTTAAATTCTAACTTTTATGGTCTATCTAAAACTCTTTAACCAAAGAGTTTTTGTTCATCTAGAAAACTCGCAATCCTATTAGAATTAAAATTATAGTTTTTTGATAATGCTACAATTTTGCAGTCAACAAAAAATCTTGTAATATTCAGCTACTGCAAATTATAGTTTTGTTAAAAAATTGTTGCCACCACTGCTTAGCCATGCACCACGACTCCTCTACTGCACCGCGCTAGCCGCTAGCCGCTAGCTGCTGCCCACCGTACCTGGACCACCTCAACCGCCGCTGTCCTTGTTGATTGCTTAACCGAAAGCTTTATGCTTTAATAATTGCCACCGTGTCGGAATTGCTGAAGCATCATTTAGCTTATTATGATAATGGCCTCGTGTGCACAGAATTCTTGTTATGTTATTGGCCATGTATGCAGTGGCTTTTAATTAGGAATTCCTTTGGCTTGATAATTCAAAACTTGATGGCCCATGACTTTAGATTATCATCCCAACATCTACATGATAACATGGCAGTAGCTTGATAAGGGAGGACATAATTCGACCAAGGCCACGTGATATACACGGGGAATGCCACACAGCGCAGCAAACCATTAGCTACAACGTTGGTTGTTTGGGGGCCTAAGCCGAGCGTGCGTGGGTAGTACACCCTAGGTCGACATCTTGAGGGATGCTTAAGAGAGAATGAGCCGCAACCCCTTAAAGAGAAGTGCTCGGCATCTGAGTAGAGGTGCTCGGTGTGCACGTCTAAATAGGGCGTGTTATATGACCCCTAAAGCCGAGCTTGGGGATCGATGCTTGTAATCAATGCCCCATGATACGTGTATCAAAAGGTGGAGTTCATGATAAGAGATCAGTAGCAGTTAGACCAACTCCGGGGCTAGGGTGTTAGAGAAGGTTAACTTAGCTCAAACTAGGTCTGAGTACTAAGGGACAGCTTGATATGACAAAAGGAACTTGCAAAAAGGTATAATGATGGCACTGACATGTTACCATCAGATTGACAGTTATGCATTAATTAGAGAGATAGAGTATAACCCGACTTGCTTAGGTCGGGTCAGACTCCGCGAGCGGGTCAACTATATTTTCTCCTATAAATAGCCAATACCCTCAAAGAGAAAGGTATGCTCTCTTTTGACTGGAGGAAACTCTGCCAAAGTACTCTTTTAAGTTTTTCTCTCTCTAAAACTCTTGCCTGACTTTATAGATGGAGGGTCCACTGGTATAAAGCTACCGATGGGCATCTCACCCCTTTCTTGTGCAGGTACACGTGAAATCCATCCTTGACTCTTCTGCTAGCTTGAATAGGAATAGTTGGTCCCAATCCTTATCCTCTACAATTTGGCACCGTCTGTGGGAAGTTACTAAGAACGCCTCAATGGCTAGCTGGGGAAACCACATCCATAAAGTGCTAAGAGTGCAACGCGCACCACACGCAGAGGTATCGCATGTAACTCACCATCGAAGGAGACATCCTGTGCCCTCTGAAGTTCACGTTGGTGGGTCCAGGATCAACCAGAAGAGAGAATAGACCCATTCTAGGAGCTTTCAAGAAACAATGCCATCTAAAGGGGACTACCCGCCACGTTACACGATGCAGCAAGTGGTGAAGGGCTATCAGGACAAGTTGAATAGGAGAGACCAATAGCTGGTCAGGCTTCAGCAAGAGCTCCACGAGGTGAGGGCTCGCATGAACTGGTGACTCTCGCTGGGAGTTCAATCAGAACATGAGTAGTCCAATCATGAGCGGTCCAACCAAGAGCAAAGGAGAGGCATTGTTCAATCTCAGGAAAGCCACAGCACAAGGAGGGAGCCTCGACCTGAGCAGCGAGAGGATGACCCTAAAAGGAGTCGCATCTCTAGCTCCAAGAGGAGGCGGCACAGATAGACCCAAACGTCCAACAACACATACGCACCAGCCGAATGCCGTTAGGAGCAGTAATGGTGGGCTGACCAGGATCTCGACCGTGTAGACGAAAAAGAGGAGCTTAAGCAGTGGCTGAACCTGCAGTTCGATGGGAGATTACAGCTGATCACGGGGAGGTTGGCTAAGGACGTTGCTCGGAGGGCACTAGAGCAGATATCAGCCTCTTCATTTACAAGGGAGGTGGATGGAATTGACCCACCTAGAAAGTTCCAAACCCCTAAGTTTAATCATTATGATGGAAAGACTGACCCTATGGGTCATATTCAACATTTTAGACAGACAATAGCCCTTTGGAATGGGAATGATGCCCTGATGTGTAGGATTTTTCCTTTCAGTTTGGGCGAGGTAGCTCTACGCTGGTTTGATAAACTACCAGCTAGATAAGTTGAAAGTTGGATGCAGCTAGCCGAGTAGTTCGCAACAAGGTTCATCACCAATAACAGATAACTCAGGGAGATCGTTTCTTTTCTCGGCTTGAGGAAAGCTGAGAACAAAAGCCTAAGGTCTTATGCTCAGCTTTATTGGGAGACCTTCAATGACCTCGACGATTGCAACGAGCAGCTTGTTGTGGCATCTTTCAAGCTTAGGTTAGAAAAAACCCACAAGTTAAGGCATTCACTGACCATGAGACCTTCTCAGGCCACAGCTGAACTAATGCAGTGGATTGAGCAGTACTCAAATGTCGAGGAGGATGTGGGTGGCATGGATAATGATGCGTCTGCCCAAGAAGTGCAAAAAGAAGCCCTAGTAGAGAAGAAGGAAGGCAAGAAGGCAAGAAGGCTAGAAAGAAGCCCAAGAGAGAAAAGGAGTGCAAGAGGCCGAACGAGATTTACGAAGTCGCCAATACTGTGTTCAAAGAGCCTCTTCACAATCTTCTTAACTAGGTTGAGGACAAACCGTGGTTTTTTTGGCCACCAAAGATGCTCACTGATCCGAGCAAGAGGGATGAGAAGAAACATTGTTCTTACCACAAAGAGCATGGACATTTCACAGACTGTTACCGATAGTTCAAGAGGTTTTTGGAAGAGTAGGTGAAGGTTGGGAATCTCAGGTAACATATTGACAAAGAAAAAACCCGAGCTGAGCAACATGCTCATGCCTAGCAAAATGGAGGGGCAGAGGAACCAGCAGGAGTCATTAGCATAATACATGCAGCCCCCAGGCCAGAGACATCGAACGAGACAAGGAGTGGAAGCCAAGAAGTGGCACAATGACGAGAGGTAATGCAGGCCCAGCTCGGGTAAAGTGGTTCAGGAAAAAGAAAGGCCCTGAACAGTGAATTCATGGTGGGAGACGTAACCTTCACTGACGCCGACATGGAATGGGTCAAACACCCGCACAACGATGCACTCATTATAACCCTCCGAATTGGGAGGTGCGATGTGCAGTGCATTTTAGTTGACCAGGGAATCTCGGCTAAGGTGATGTATTCTAACCTTTTCTTCAAATTGGGACTTAAGAAGGAAGACTTGATGAAGTGCTACATCGGTTTGATCGGGTTTAATGGTTAGCCCATCCTACCTATGGGGCGAATCACACTGCCGGTCAAGACAGGCACCCAAGTTAACAGCATCAAGTTTTTGGTAGTAGACATATCGTCTCCATACAATGCCACAATGGGGAGAACATGGATTCACCAGCTGAAAGCCATCCCCCCAGCATACCATCAGGTCCTCAAGTTCCCAACCTCAAGGGACGTAGAAACGATTAGGGGAGACCAAACAGCAACCAAGTAGTGCTTCATGGCTGCTATATGAGGAAAGGTAGGCTCATCTAAGGACTAGCAGATGTGTGTAATGGTAGTGCAAGACAAACCACTCTTAAAAGATGTTAGAGGGATGCCAACAGAAATAAATTGTGGAGCCACTGAAGAAGGTTATGTTGAACAGAGATACGGTTGAGGACAAACCGTGGTTTTTTTGGCCACCAAAGATGCTCACTGATCCGAGCAAGAGGGATGAGAAGAAACATTGTTCTTACCACAAAGAGCATGGACATTTCACAGACTGTTACCGATAGTTCAAGAGGTTTTTGGAAGAGTAGGTGAAGGTTGGGAATCTCAGGTAACATATTGACAAAGAAAAAACCCGAGCTGAGCAACATGCTCATGCCTAGCAAAATGGAGGGGCAGAGGAACCAGCAGGAGTCATTAGCATAATACATGCAGCCCCCAGGCCAGAGACATCGAACGAGACAAGGAGTGGAAGCCAAGAAGTGGCACAATGACGAGAGGTAATGCAGGCCCAGCTCGGGTAAAGTGGTTCAGGAAAAAGAAAGGCCCTGAACAGTGAATTCATGGTGGGAGACGTAACCTTCACTGACGCCGACATGGAATGGGTCAAACACCCGCACAACGATGCACTCATTATAACCCTCCGAATTGGGAGGTGCGATGTGCAGTGCATTTTAGTTGACCAGGGAATCTCGGCTAAGGTGATGTATTCTAACCTTTTCTTCAAATTGGGACTTAAGAAGGAAGACTTGATGAAGTGCTACATCGGTTTGATCGGGTTTAATGGTTAGCCCATCCTACCTATGGGGCGAATCACACTGCCGGTCAAGACAGGCACCCAAGTTAACAGCATCAAGTTTTTGGTAGTAGACATATCGTCTCCATACAATGCCACAATGGGGAGAACATGGATTCACCAGCTGAAAGCCATCCCCCCAGCATACCATCAGGTCCTCAAGTTCCCAACCTCAAGGGACGTAGAAACGATTAGGGGAGACCAAACAGCAACCAAGTAGTGCTTCATGGCTGCTATATGAGGAAAGGTAGGCTCATCTAAGGACTAGCAGATGTGTGTAATGGTAGTGCAAGACAAACCACTCTTAAAAGATGTTAGAGGGATGCCAACAGAAATAAATTGTGGAGCCACTGAAGAAGGTTATGTTGAACAGAGATGACCCAGACCGTTTCTTCTTGCTCGGCTCCTATATAGCCGAGCAAGAGGAGACGGACCTGGTAAGCTTCCTCAGATCTAATGTGGAGGTGTTTTCTTAGATGCCATATAAAATGCCAGGCATTAACCTCGAGGTGATGTAACACAAGCTGAGTGTAGATCCCACGCACAAACTAGTTGTCCAGCGCGGGAGGAGGTCCTCCGCTCAACACTTGAGGTCGTGATAGAAGAGGTAGAAAAATTGCTCGAGGCAGGGGCAATTAGGGAAGTGTAGCACCCCTAGTGGCTGTCTAATACCATGGTTATAAAAAAAAGGAATGGGAAATAGAGGGTGTGCATGGATTTCACTGACCTGAATGAAGTCTGCCCTAAAGATTCATTCCCACTCCCCAAGATCAATCAACTAGTGGATTTAGTAGCAGGCTATGGAATGATGAGCTTTTTATATGCTTATAGAGGTTACCACCAAATAGCTTTGAGCCCAGACGATCAGGAGAAAACCAGTTTCATTACTCCCCGAGGGTTGTATTGCTACAAAGTCATGCCCTTTGGCTTGAAAAATGCTGAGGCAACCTACCAGAGGCTGGTAACTAAGATATTCTAACCAATGCTAGGTTAAAGCATCGAAGTTTACATAGACAACATGGTGGTCAAGACTGAGCAGGAGCACAACCACCTAACCGACCTGAGCAACATCTTTGAGGTATTAAAGGCTTATTAGTTGAGACTTAATGCATTGAAGTGTGCTTTCGGGGTATAGTTAGGGAAATTCTTGGGGCATTAATAAACAGGTGAGAAATCGAAGTTGATATTGACCAAATTGCAGTAATACAGCTCACGGGGATGGCAGCAGCTTTGAATAGATTCATTAGCGGATCATCAGATAAGTGCCATCTTTTCTTTCAGTTGTTAAAGAAGGGTACAAATTTTGTTTGGGGGAAGGAGTGTGCTCAGGTGCTCCAAAAATTGAAGGGGTACCTGAGCACGGCTCCTCTTCTATCCAAGCCCTTATTCAGGAAAGAGCTATGTATGTATCTTGCAGTATCAGAACACTTAGCAAGTGCCATCCTGGTCAGGTTGGATATGTCCGAGTAGCTCCCAATCTACTACGTCAGCCACACCTTCCCCGACGCCAAGACCAGATACTTGCCCCTGGACAAGTTGGCACTTGCCCTGGTCATGGCATCCTGAAAGCTACCACATTACTTCTAAGTGCACAAAATCATCATCTTGACTGCACACCCGCTTAAAGCTTTGATGCGCAGGGACGACTTCTCGTGGAGAATTGCCAAGTGGGGAGTTAAGCTCGGGGAGTATGACATCGAGTTCAGACCAAAAACAAAAATCAAGGGGTAGGTCTTTGCAGACTTTATAGCAAAGTTCTCTAGGCCAAGCTCTCTGATTAGCTCGGACCTAACCACGCTTGAGTATGAGCTGGGAGAAAGGATGACTGTGTGGGAGATGGGTAAGACTACACGGGAAATGGAGAAATGGGAGTTAGAGAAGACAGCACGGGAGATGGAGAAAAAAGTGGGGAATCCAAGGCTAAGGCAACAATTCAAAAATGGAGTTTATACATTGATGGCGCTTTAAACCAAAAAGGCTCTGGAGTAAGGGTGGTTCTCATCTCTTCAGAAGGATCCGTGAAAGAATACTCCATCAGATTGGGATTCCCAACCTCCAATAATGAAGCCAGATAAGAAACATTGCATGCCGGGCTCAGGAGTGTCGAGCTCTTGAGCATCAAAAAGTTAAAAGTTTTTTGCGATCCCAACTAGTGGTAAATCAAATAACTGGGTAGTATAAAGCAAGGGATGACAGGATGGCTACCTACCTTTCCATAGCACTCAAGCTAGTCAACGGGTTCGAGGAAGTACAGGTCAAGCGATCAGCAGAGAAGAAAATTCTCACGCTGATGCCCTGGCAGCCCTAGCCTTGACAACAGAGCTTAGGTTAAAAAGGACAGTAAAGGTACAAAAATAAGAGAGCTCCAGCATTGAGACGACTGCTTAACAGGTTTATGCCATTGAAGTCAACCAGGATCTGAGTTGGATGGACCCTATAGTTTAATTTCTCGACGACGGTCAACTTCCCGAAGACAAGAAGGAGGTGCATAAGATTAGGCATAAGGCTGCACGATTTTAGCTATCTCTTAAAGGGCATCTATACAGAAGATCTTTCTCAGGACCCTATCTATAGTGTGTGCACCCGAAAAAAGTCCAAGACTTCCTGTTCGAACTTCATGAAGGAATATGTGGGGGTCACACAGGGGAAGATCTATTGATAACATAACTATTAGCCAAAGCTATTGGTGGCCCTATATGCAGAAAGATGCCTAAGTGTATTCAAAGAAGTGCAAGAAGGGTCAGAAGTTTGCATCCTTGCACAGATAACTTGCCGAGGAGCTTAGCCCGATCACCAGCCCATGGCGCTTTGCACAATGGGGACTGGATATTGTTGGGCCATTGCCTAGGGCACCTAACAATAAAAAGTTCCTAATAGTTGCAACATATTATTTCTTTAAGTGGGTTGAGGCTGAGCCCTTAGCTAATATCATATATATGGACGCAAAGAAGTTTGTATGGAAGAACATCATTACCTAGTTTGGTATTTTGCGTCCCATAGTTGCAGACAATGGGAAGCAGTTCGACAGCAACTTGTTCAAGACATTGTGCTTAGGCCTGGGAATAAAGAATTACTTCTCAACACCCTCGTTCCCTCCGAGCAATGGCCAAGCATAAATCTCAAATAGGACACTTCTATTAGGGCTGAAAAGGAGGTTAGAGAAGGCCAAAGTAAAATGGGTGGAAGAGCTCTCCTTGGTGTTATGGGCCTACCGAACAACTCCAAGAAGTTCAATAGGAGAGACGCCGTTTGTCATGTCTGATATTACGTGTGTAATCCCAAAATGAGGGTGAATTGGGTATTTAAAAAAATTCTTAGATAAAACAATTGAATACAAGTGTATGACCTTTATAATATCACTTAT
>JAOTRH010137095.1:0-11371 GCA_034768845.1 Heliamphora exappendiculata | reverse complement strand
GCGCTGCCGGCGGGTTCGGGGACCATCGCCGGGGCGGGCGCGTATCCGATCAACTCGACGGCGTCACTGACGGCCACGGCGAACCCTGGCTATGGGTTTGTCAGCTGGACGCAGAACGGGTCTCAGGTCAGTACCAACCCGCACTACACCTTTACGGCGACGGTGGACCGGACGCTGGTGGCCAACTTCGTCGCGGCGTACAGCATCACCACCGCGGCCTCTCCGAGCTACGCGGGCACGGTGATCGGCGGTGGGGTCTACAACAGCGGGGCGACGGTGAATCTCCGCGCCACACCCAACCAGGGCTTCGTTTTCTCGGGGTGGTCCGACGGCGTCACGACGGCAAGCCGTTCGTTCGCCGCGGCGGCAGATGTAGCGCTGACGGCGTTCTTCGCTTCGGATCCGCTGTCGGTGACGTTTAACTTTGACGATGCCCGCAATATGGCCCCGTTCCCGGTCGACTTGTCCGTCAGTGGCCTAGGGGCCCATCTCTCGGCCACCGGGCAGGGGTATTCGATCCAGGCGGTGGGCACGGTGGGCCTCGCGCCCGCGGGTTTTTCAGGGCTGTGCATCTTCCCTAGCAGCGTGTTCGCCTCGGACTTGATCATCGACTTTGCCGAGTCCCTTTCGGACTTCTCGATCATGTACGCGCCGCAGGAGCTCGCGTGCGATGCTTCGGCGATCATGCGCGTGACGGTGTACCAGAACGGTGTGCTCGTCGGGACGAATACAGCCACAGCGCCGGTCCCCGGCACGTATCCAACCGGAACACTGCGGATCGCAGCCCCGGCCGGCTTCAACCGCGCGGTGGTTCACTACGACTCCCACGCGCCGACGTGCGCCGATTGGGGACCGATCTTCCTGGCGGACAACATGACTGTGATGCGCCTGTGCCAAACCCCCGCCGTCACCGGCCAGCCGATGAATCAGAACGCGTGCACCAACGGCGTCGCGACGTTCCAGGTGACCGCCAGCGGCACACCCACCAGCTTGCAGTGGCAGCTTGAGTCTCCCACGGGCAGCGGCGTCTATGTCGATCTGAACGATGGTTACACCGCTGGCGTTGGCCTCGTCGTCGGTGCTGGGCTGGCGACGTTGACGCTGTCGCAGCTCGAGTTCGGCACCCAGAACGTGCGATGTGTGCTGGCGAGTCCGTGCGGTGGTACAACCAGTGCCGCGGCAGTGTTGACCGTGACCAGCTGTGCCTGCTCGCTGGCCGACATCGCTGGCGGCGGGACAGATGGGCGGAGCCCCGACGGTGTGGTCGATGGCAATGACTTTGTGGCGTTTATCAACAGTTTTAGCATCGGCGATCCGGCGATCGACCCTATCGCGGATGTCGCCGGCGGCGGGGCCACTGGCCTGTCGCCCGACGGTGTCATCGACGGGTCAGATTTCGTCGCGTTCATCAACGCCTTCGCGCTAGGCTGCTAGTGTGATAATGCCCAAGAGAACGCGGTTCTTGGCGGCCACCCGCTTGTTTGCTCCTAACCACCCGCTCCGGCGCTGCTTGTGGCCGCTTCGCCCGTATCCTGTGCCATGCCTATTGCTGACCGGCCTGTTTGCCTTGACCCTGCCCGCGACCGCGCGATGGAGCAGCTTCGAAACCACGCCGAGCGGTGGCCGGAGCTGGACCTGCGGCCGCTGCGCGAGCAGGGGCTCGACGCTCGCGATGCGGCGATGGCCCACGCGATCGTCGATAGCGCGGTGCGGCGCTGGCTGACCCTGTCGTACATCATCGAGCAGGCCAGTGGCCGGCCGCTAGCGGGGATGCAGCCAGGCCTTCAGGCGGCCCTGCTCGGGGCGTGCGCCCAGGTTCTGTTGCTTGACCGCGTTCCGCCATACGCCGCGATCAATCACGCCGTGGAGTGGGCCAAGCAAACCGTTGCCATCGGTGCGGGCGGGTTTGCCAATGCCGTGCTCCGGAAGGTGGCCCGTTTGGAAGATGGGGGTGAGGCAAGGGCTCCGGCCCGCCCCGAGTCGCGCGATGACGCCGGACAGTCCGAATCGGAGTTCCCCGAGGCCAGCGCCGCCAAGCGTATCGCCATCACCGACCGCGGCCCCTGGTCGATCGGCATGCCCGGATCGACCCAGCACCTGCCGCTGAATGATCACCAGTCGATGCGGCTGGCGGCGCCGATGTTGCCCGAGCTCTCGGCCCAGCGGCTGGCGGTGGTCACGTCGCTGCCGATGGGTGTGCTGCGGCGGTGGATCGCCCGGATGGGTACTGACTTGGCTGAACAGGTGGCGATGCACACGCTGGCCAAGCCGCCGGTGGTGTTCAATGTGGAGCACGCGCAGGGAGGCATCGAGTCGCTTGGCGTCGACTCCGACCTCTTGGTGCCGCACAACCAGCCCGGCAGCATGGTGTTCGTCGGTGGCGGCGGTGATCTCAAGTCGCTGCTGCTGCGCCGACCCGACATTTGGGTCCAGGACCCCTCCTCCAAGGCCTCGCTTGGCTTCGCTCTCAAGCACATCCCGGTGACCGAGGCGGGGCTCGTGCTCGACCTGTGCGCCGGGCAGGGCACCAAGACGCGGCAACTGCGGGCGATGCTCCCCAAAGCCAAGATCATCGCCAGCGACCCGGATGAGCGGCGCATGGAGCTGATGCAAAACGCCTTCGCTGGTGATGAAGAGACACTGATCATCCCCGATGCCCAGATGAACAACGTCGCCCGCAGCGCCGCCATCAAGCGTGGCCAAGATGGGTGCGATGTGGTCCTGCTGGATGTGCCGTGCAGCAACTCGGGTGTGCTCGCCCGACGGCCCGAGGCCCGCTATCGGCTCAATAGCAAGTCCATGGAATCGCTGGTGGAGCTGCAACGCACCATCATCGCCCGGGCACGGGGCCTGCTCCGCTCGGGCCCCGGTCGCTACATCATCTACAGCACCTGCTCGCTGGAACAAGAAGAAAACCAGGAGCAAGTCGAGTTCATGGAGAAGAAGATGGCCCTGCGCTGCATCGCCAGCCAGCAGCTCTGGCCCGCCGGCCGGGGCCTCTCTCGCGCCATCGAGCCGGGCGATGTCGGTATGGAGTCCGCCTCGACCACCTCTCGCGGCACCGACTACGCGGATGGCTCGTTCGTCGCCGTGATGATGGCCAAGTAGGGCCGGCCGGGTCCCCGGACGCCTGGCCTGGCCGCCGCGCGGTGGCGGCACGCCAACACTTGCCCATGCGGTACATGGCGAGCGATCTCGGTGATGCGCGGACCGGCCTGGCCACCGGTGACACCATCACCATGCTCGTCTCGCCCGCCGGCACGCTGGAGGTGCCCATTAAGGCCGCCGGCGGTGAAGAGTTGCTCCGCGCCATCGCCAAGGCCGTCGCCCTGCACGGCCCCGGAACCCTCGTCATCGGCCTGCCGCTGAACATGGATGGCACCGAGGGCCCTCGGGCCTAATCCGTGCGCTCATTTACGCACCGCATCGCCGAACTGACCAAGCTGCCCATCGCCTTCCAGGATGAGCGCCTCACCACGGCCCAGGCCGATTGGGACATGGCCCGATCGGGCATGACGCGGGGGCAGAAGAAGGCCAAACGTGATCAGATCGCCGCGGCGACGTTGCTGACCGACCACCTCAAAGCGATCGCCCGTGCCCAGGGCGGCCTGCCGCCGGATGGGGCACCCGCGGGCGATTCGCTAGCGGATGATGATGCGTGATCAGTCTGCCCTCGCCAGAGGGATCAGGCTCGGGCCAGGTGAATACGCTCGCGCTGCTTCATGCCCCGCAACGCTCGGATACTGGCCAAAATTGAACCGATCCGGGCGATGCTCGCCTCGGGCCAGTTCGACCGCGCGCTCGCCTCGGCCCGGCAGCTTTTAGCCGTTGCTCCGAGAGATAGTGATGTGCAGTCCCTCCTGCGTGAGATTCACGAGGTCCGGGGGGAGGGCGACTTGGCGGCCCACTTTGCAACTCGGGCGGCCGAACTGTGCGATGGCTCGCCAGAGGAGCAGGCGGACCTTTGGATCACCGCGGCCCGAGTCCTTGAGCTGCTCGGGCGGTTCGATGAGTCACTCTCCTCGGCTCGCCGGGCCATGGCGCTCGTGCCGACGCACCCATCGCCGATCACCGCCCTGGCCCAGTGCCTGCTTACGGCCAATCGGCTGACCGAGGCGGAAAGCGTGATCCGCGATGGGCTGGCCCGGTTCGGCGATTGGCCGCCGCTACTCCGCCGGCTCGGCGGAGTGCTACTGGAGAGCGGCCGGGCCGAGGAGGCGATCGAGGTGTGGGACCGGTTGGCTGAAGCTCCGGCCGAGTCGCCAGGTGTACCGGAGCTGATGGTGCAATGCGAACGGGCGGCAAACCGGCTGTACGCCGCGCCGCCTGATGGGGCCGATGCGTTGCGCCGGGCAGAGCAGTTCGCCGCCCAACTGGCGATTGCCGAGGGAGTGGGGGGCCAACACGCGACGGACTGTCAAGCAGCGCCGCGGCGCGTTGGGCCGGTGGACGGCGCGAGGGAGGGGGCAGCCGAGTTGCGAGCGCGGCCGGTGCGCATCGGATTCCTGTCCTCCGATTTGCGCACGCATTCGGTCGCATTCTTCTTTGGGCCACTGCTCCGGGCGCTGGCCGCTCGCCAGCGCCGTTGCGCAGCCGCAGGCGCCTCGGCGCCGGAGCTCCATGGTGTGGTCTACGACACCACTGCCAGCCAAGATCCGATGGCTCTCGGGCTGCGGGCGCTGGCCGCGGAGCTCGGCTGGTCGTGGCGGCTTTGCGCTGGCCAAAGCTCGCGCGAGCTGGCGGGAGTGATCGCCGGCGATGGCCTCGATGTGCTCGTCGAGCTCAACGGGCTCTCGACCGGGCACCGCCACGACGCCCTGGTGCACCGGCCGGCGCCGCGCGTGGTCTCCTACTTGGGCTACGCGGGCACGACGGGTATGCCGCACGTTGGATACCGACTCGTCGATGAACGCACGGATCCCCTGGCGACGGTGACAGGAGGTGTGGATTCGCTGTACAGCGAGCGGCTGGTCGCGATGGCTAAGGACGATGGAGCGGCCCATCCGTTTTTGTTGTACGAGCTGCCAGAGAACATGCCGCAGCCCGCGAGTGTGGCTCCGACGCCGGGTTCCATAGTCGCTTTGGCGCCGATCGGCGACGGAGCGTTCAACGGGATCACGTTCGGCAGCTTCAACAACATCACCAAGACCGGCGATGCGGCCTGTGAGCTTTTCGCCTCGGTGCTGCGGGCGACACCTGGTTCACGCTTTGTCCTCAAGGGGTACTCGCTCGAAGACACAGGTGTGCGGGCGCAGATTATCGACCGCTTCGTGCGCCGCGGCGTCGAAGCCAGCCGGATCGTGATTCTGCCCTGGAGTCGGGATTATCGCGAGCACCTGCCGCGATATGCACACATGGATATCGCGCTCGACACCTGGCCATACTCGGGGACAACGACCACCTGCGAGGCGCTGGCAATGGGTGTACCCGTTATCACGCTGTGCCAGCGGCCGGCGGATGGCGGCATCCACGCCTCGCGCGTCACCGGGGCGCTCCTGGGCTGGCTCGGTCGGCCGGAGTGGGTGGCCGAGGATGCCGCGGGCTTTGTGCGGACGGCCGTTGCGCTCGCCGAGGAT
This sequence comes from Heliamphora exappendiculata, assembly GCA_034768845.1. Lineage (NCBI taxonomy): Eukaryota > Viridiplantae > Streptophyta > Magnoliopsida > Ericales > Sarraceniaceae > Heliamphora > Heliamphora exappendiculata. The sequence continues at coordinate 5,795 of JAOTRH010137095.1, read as the reverse complement.
CGAAAGGCACTCGCCAGCTTGCGTTTGACACTGCGGGATGAGCTGCTCGCCTCCCCGCTGGGCGATCGCGAGGGCTTCGCCGATGCGTTGGTGGCGACGGTGCGCCGCATCGCGGCCTCCTAACTGGGCGTACTCACCATCGCTACGATCGTTCTGGGAGGCCATCTGATACAGGAAACCCGACCATCATGCTTCGCTGGGCACTCATCTTTTTCATCATCGCCATCATCGCGGCGCTCCTTGGCTTCGGGCGTATCGCTGGTGCCGCGACCGATGTTGCCAAGATCCTGTTCTTTGTCTTCCTAATCGTGTTCGTCGTGAGCTTGGTGATGGGCCTGAGCAAGGCAAAGAAATAGCACTCACGGCGGCGGGCTCTTGTCCGCAGCCGCATCGGATTTGCCCCGATCGCGTGGGCTATCCCGCGTTAAACCCTGATGCGCTCGGCAATGCGCAGGCCGTACGCCTCCAGCCCCGGCATGTCGGTCGTGTGATTGGTGATCAGCCGCAAGTCAGAGAGCCCGAGCTCGCGCAGGATTTGGCAGCCGATACCCAGGTCGCGCATGTGCTTGGGCGTGTTGCCCGCCGCCAGGGCGTTCTCGCTGGCCAAGTCGGGTGTGTCAGCACCTTTCTTGGCGACGCCGGGAAGGGTAACGGCGTTGAGGCGGTCGCGCAGGGTGGCGGCCCCGCTGATGGTGGCATCCCCGCGCAGGTACACAATGGCTCCGGAGCCAGCCCGCTCGATCATCGCCATCGACTCGTGCAGGATTTGGCCCGAGGGTTTGGCGGCCCCGGCGAGCTCCATGAACAAGTCACCGAGCACGTTGCGGCGGTGCATGCGCACCAGCGTGGGTCCGTGGCAGGGAAGCGGACGGCCATTACCGTCAAGCACCCCCACGTTGCCCTTGCACAGCGCGATGTGCGGCATCGGGTCCACGATCGAGTGAAAAGCGATCACGTTGAACTCGCCAAAGTGGGTCTTCAGCGGCGTGCCGCCGGCCGGCTCCAAGCGCTTGACGAGCGACTCTGATGCGAGGCGGTGCTGAATGAGCTGGGCAACCGAGCAGATCTTGATGCCGTGCCGTTTGCTCAGCTCGATCAAGTCTGGCAGGCGGGCCATTTCGCCATCATCGCGCATGACCTCGATGATCGCCGCGGCCGGGTAGAGCCCCGCCAAACGGCAGAGGTCTACCGAGCCCTCAGTTTGCCCGGTGCGCACCAGAACCCCGCCATCCCTCGACCGGAGGGGGTTGATGTGCCCCGGCCGCACGAAATCCGAAGCCGTGTACTGCGGGTCGATCGCCATCGTGATGCACTTGGCACGCTCTTTGGCCGAGACACCGGTGGTCGCGCCGAAGCGGGGGTGCAGATCGATCGACACGGTAAAGGCGGTCCCCCGCATCGAGGTGTTGATGGAGGACTGTGGGTGCAGCTCAAGCCGGTCGCAGTCGGCCTCCGTCATGGAGAGACACAGATACCCGCGGGCCACCGTGAGCATGAACGTGATGGCCTCGGGCGTGATGAACTGGGCGGGCAGGACCAAGTCCCCCTCATTTTCGCGGTCCTCATCGTCGGTCAAGATAACCATCTTGCCCTGGCGAAGATCATCCAGAACGGCGGCGACGGGGGCGAAGGGAGGGGCAGAGGACATATCGGGAAGATAGACGGCCCGGAGCCCGAGCGCGGCCATGACTCCGGTCCCGGTGGGTCGCCCGACGCACGAATCGATCCTGGTCGACCGACACGCGGGCTTGGTTACGCCAAGTCGTTGACCGATGCCCGTACAAGCTTCGCCGCGGCCCGGATATCAGTCTCCCGCTGCTCCCCCGCCTCGCGCTCGATGAGCATGTCCAGGCCGGGTAGCTCTTTCTGTGCAAACGCGAAGAACCGCCTCCAGTCAACCTGGCCGGTGCCGGCGGGCACCTCGCTGCCCCATGTGCCCGGCTTCGTCGTGACGCTGGCATCCTTGATGTGCAGCTGCACAACATAATCCACTAGCGCCTCGAGCGCCTCGGTCGGATCCCCCATGTTGTAGAGGATCATGTTCGCCGGGTCGAAGTTGACGCCGAGTGTCGGCTCATCGATGTGGTCAAGCAGGTCCAGGAGCGTCTCGGCTCGCTCCTGACCGGTCTCCAGCCCCAGGATGATGTCCTGGCAGGCGAAGATCTCGGTGAGCTTGACGATCCGGTCAACCATCAAGTCGTGCAGTTTGTCGTTCGGATTTTCAGGCAAGAAACCCGCGTGCAAGGTGACCAGCGAGATCCCGTATTGCTCGCAGAGTTTGACGCACTGGCGGGCCCGGGTCAGGTTCGCTGGCAGGTGCTCCGTCGGTCGCAGGCCACCGGTCCGCTTGATCGCATCGAGTGATGAATAGTCCTCACCGACCGGCTCGAGCATGCCCGAGAGTACCGTAATCCCCGCCGTTTGCAGCGCCGAGAAGCACCGATCGGCATCCTCAAAGCCGCTGTGCCCGGCCCGGATCGGCTCCAGCGCCAGTTGGATTGCATCCAGCCCGGTGGCTTTGACCTTGGTGATCAGGTCATCGATGCTTGTTGGCTGCAGCGACCAGGAACAGACGCCCAGGCGTCGTTTCTTACCCATCATCGGTGCGGCCGGTCGTTCTTCCATGGCTATTTATAAGCGCCGATCGCTGCAAGCGGCGGGGCTAGCCACGGGCCACTCGCGCCGGCTGAAACGGTTGCAACTTCTAGGTGGCGGCGGCATCGCGGAGCACCTCCTCGGGCAGCGCGATCCGGCAGGGGACGCCTTTGAGTCGCGCGAGCATCTCCTGCCGCCGCACCGGCGTGACCAGCACGACATCCTCCCGGGTCAGTTCGGCAATGATGATGCGTTGGACAGAGGAGGGTTTGGACTTGTCATCGTCGATGGCGACGACATTCGGTGCGCCCGCCAGGGCCCGGAGCGCCGCCTGGCCGTTTTGCCCGAGGCCATAAATGACGAGGCGGCGGCCCGCTGGCAGCGTGCGGGCCAGCAGTTGTGCCGCTCGCCCGACCGCCTCGGCCGAGCAAAGCGATGAGCGGAGCAGGCGCTGCCAATCGACCTCCGGTCCGACCGGTGCCAGTTGGGCGAGCAACGCTGGCAACGTGGTCAGCGCAGCACCAAGCCGATCAGGCCGGAGCCAGCCCCGAATGCCAAGGCTCCAGTGCAGCGGTGCGGCAAACGCCTCATCTCCCTGCAAGTTGACGTTGCCTTGGCCGGGCGCACTATCGGGGTTGCTCCCTTTTTGATCAGGAAAGTCGCAGGTAACCAGCGTCTCCAGCACAGCCGTCGCCTCCCGAAGTTGCTCGGGCTCCTGATCGAGCATGGCCTCACAAATCGCCCCGCGCGTAAGGTGCGCACCCGCGCTGGCCAGGCGATCCGCTGGTGCAAACCGCCGCAGGATGTCGAGCCCCGCGTGCAGGTTGGCGATCGTGGCCCGTGATCGGCTGGTTGGGGCCTGGCGATAGCGCAGGAGTGGCGCGGCCACGCTCGGCGCCCAGCGAACCGACCCGACCTCCCGACTTCCCGCTCCCTCACCCGCGCGCTCCGACCATCGCGCCAGTGCGATCCACATCATCCAGTCTTCCAGCCGCTGCCCGGCGCGGAACATCTCCGGCTCGGCGCGCATCGCGGCCAGGAGCTTTTCGCGGCGGACGAGCGTCGGACCGATGGAGAGTCGATTAGCGGTGCAGAAAGACGCCAGGTCTCCCGGGTGCGGATCCGGCACGATGCGAAGGTCCAGCGGCTCAAGGTAGTCATCGACGATCTCGCAGCCACCGGTGGCCGCATCCGCCCCGGCCACATCGATGGCCGCGAGCAGAGCTCCGGCGTGCTCAGGGGTGGGCACATCGTCGGCATCCAGAAAGCACACAAACTCACCCGTTGCGTGCTCGAGGCCGGCTCGTCTGGCCAGAGCCGGGCCCACCGGCGCTGGTGAAGCAACCGCATCGCCCCCTGCAGGGAGGCACCGCACAATCGCGTGCCCGGGCGCTGTCATCGCCACCTGGGCCACCAGCGCGGCGGTCGTGTCCTTCGAGGCGTCGTCAACGACCAGGACCTCGCAGGCGATGGGCCGGTCATGCTCATCGCGCTGGTCGAGGCACGCCAGCAATGTCGGTCGGAGAGTCGCCTCGGCGTTGTGGGCCGGGATGACATAACTGATACGGGGGCCCGCAGTCGTCATGTTCCACCCGACCGCTCGGCCTGACTGCCGCGGCCCAGGAGCACATCCTCCGGAACATTGACCCGCGCCGGTGTGCCGTCGATGCGGCGCAGGATCGGGCCGCGTGCATCCGGGGTGATCAGCACCACGTCGTTGGCCGTCAGATCGTCGACGGTGATGCGAGGTACCGGGCTGATGCGGTTCGGGTCATCGTCGATCGCCACGACTCGCGGTCGGCTGCCCACCAGCTTGAGCGCCGCGCGGCCGTTGCGGCCGAGCCCATAGATCACCAGGCGACCGTTGGGCCCCAGCGTCGCGTGCAGGCGGCTGGCCGCCATCGCCAGTTGCTCCGGGCCGCACAGCGCTCGCCTGACGACCAGCGGCCAATCCAGGTGCAGGATGCCCGCGGCCAGCGCAACGATCTGCGGCAGAACGATCTCCAGCGCTGCCGGCATCTTGGCCGGACGCAAATACCCCCGGCTGGCCAAGCTCCACCGCAGCGGCTGCACAAAGTCGTGGGCCGCCTGCTCTCCCCCGCGCTCATCGGGCGGGATGTCGCCGGTCGCGGCGATCAAGATGTCGCGGTTGTTCTCCAGAAGGGCCTCGCAGGCGGCCCGGCGCAGCAGCGACAGCCCCGCCGCCCGCTGTTCATCGCTGTCACGGCCGAACGTTTGGATGATCTGCAGGCCGTCGGCCAGGTTCAAGATGATCCGACGCGACCGGGCCGCGGCGCGCTGGCGATACGCCAGCAGCGGCCGGTCAATCACCGGGGCCCAGCGCAGGCCGCTGGCGTGGGCATACCGAGCCAGGTGCAGCCACATGGCCCAATCCTCGCTCTGGCACCCAGAGGCGAACAGCTCCGGAATCTGGTCGGCAGCTTTCAGCAAGTGCTTTCTAGCCACCACCACCGCTCCAACCGCCAGCCGGTTGGAGACCGCGAGTTTGTGCTCCAGCCAGTCGCCATCCTCGGGGATGTGCGACCAGCACAGGTCCTCACCCTGTTCATCGATCAGCCGGTGTCCGGCGCACGCCGCCTCGGCGTCGCTGCTGGCCAGGCGCTCTAAGAACACCTCGGCGTGGTCGGTGGCTGGCACATCGTCAGCGTCGAGGAAGCAGATCCAGGGGCTGCTCGCCGCGCCCAGGCCCGCCCGGCGGGCCATGGCCGGTCCGAATGGCTTGCCCTTGGGCCCGTCGGCCAGGCGGACGACGCTGATGCGCAGGTCACCTGCCCGAGCGGCCTTGGCGATGGCCAGGGTGTCATCCGAGGAGTGATCATCGACGATGATCGCCGTCCAGGAGTGCTTGGCGGTTTGGTGCAGCAGAGCGCCGATGGTCTCGCCGAGCGTCGTGCCGGCGTTGTGGGCGGCGATGATGTAGCAAAGCTCGCTCATGGAACGCGGGAAGCTAGGCACGCTGTTGGAAGGAGGGCGGGCCGCGCAGCCGACCGGCCTAAGCCAAAAAGAAAGCCGCCCCGGATCGCTCCAGGGCGGCTTTCGAAAATGGGAGGCGGGTTCTCTGCGCCGGGCTACTGCGTTTAGTTCGACAACGCCAGATTAGCCCAAGAGTTCTGCGCCACACAGCCGAAAGAAGGGAAGCCCAACTGGGGAGGGACAGGAGATGCGGCATGGACGCCGAA
>JAOTRH010137084.1:0-13974 GCA_034768845.1 Heliamphora exappendiculata | reverse complement strand
GCATGTGTTGGCTTAGATATGCATGTTGGTTTCAATTGCGATGCTGTTAAACGCGTAGTAGAAAGTTGGGAAAGTTTTCTGGGTAGGACTGCTCTCTGGCGAGAAGTCTATAAAGTCGGCTAGTGGCATGGGACTTTGGTCCAAAGCATCTCCTAAAAGCTTCATTTTATATAAAACCCAAAATCTCTTCCTTCTCTTTAGCTTTTAGCTTGGTTCAGGCTCGGCTTTTGGCATGGGGATAGTCGACCTTTGTTATATGCGTCGTGGGCTTCGCGTTCAGCCGAACATAATAGCATTTTGGTGACTTCGATTTCTTGTTGATGCTTAAAACGTCAAGTTTTTCTAACTCTTGGAGGTACAATTCTACACTATTTTACTTTAAAAGGGAGCTACAGGCAATTGTACGCATTTTTACCATGTTAAAATGCTAAAAATATTGAACTTTGTGTTTAAACCGTGTTTGATTGGATAAAAAGTATGTTATGCATTTTTCTTTGGTTTATTAAAAAGTTAGAGGGCACGAGTGTCCGTGATTTTTGAAAGGATGAGGTTTTAGAAAATTGGAAGGATTATGGAAATATTTGCGAAAACCTAGTTTGGAGGTTTGGAGCTAAACCTTGGGGTTGAGCCTTGGTTTCAACAGGTGGTTGACGAATTTGTGCATTTAAATGTTATGCATGGCTATGTGCTTCTCTAGATGAATAGCATCTATGTGTATGACTGAGGATTCGATTACTCTCATGGTGAAAGACTGTAAAGAATTATCTAATTGGGGCAGGTATCATCCTACGGTGAAAGACCGTAAATAATTACACAAGTGGGGCTGATGATGGTCCTATGGTGAAAGACCGCAAAGAATTTGCATAAGTAAGGGTTAGTACTGTCCTTCAGTGAAAGGCCGTAAGAGGGTACGTGTGTTGGAATTATTATTGGTTGTGGGAACTTGATTGGAAAATAACCTGTTGTTTATATTTGTTAAACTTTTGGATGCTATGGAATTATATGAAAACATGTGATTTTTTTTGTAGAAGAAAAACCATTTTGAGACTCGTGTAGTTGGATTATCCATCTAATTCGTGTTTGCATGCTATTCATTTAATACATGCTAGTCTATTTCCTATTGGGTTTCGACTCACGTTGTTGGATTTGAAAACCTTTTAAGTGATTTGGATCACGTGGCTTAATCTCGGTGAGCCCAAGGAAGGCAAAGACGAAACTATTTAATGCTTTGAGTAGTTTTTGTTGAACGGTTGTTATCGCTGTCTTAATTTTTTTTGGATTATGTATAGAAGTTGTATGTTTTGGATCTGAATACATGTTATGTAAGCCTTGAGGCTTTTATGTCAACGCATGTATGTTGTATGTTTATAAGAGAAACCATGGGTTGGATGCTGTTTTCCGTATTGGTATGAAATGTTTATCTAGGGTTTTCTTCAACGTTTCATAAATCGTTTTCGGTTGGTTCATGCTTTGTTATAAACTTTTATGCCTTGAGGAAGGACTTTGAACCATGTTTCTAGTTGGCTTGTTCGCCTTAAAAGTTTTCAAAAGGTTCAAGTATTGGGTTTTCAAAGGAGGTATTTTGAAAAAGGGTTTAGAGCCAGACCGCTCGACAAATCGCTCTAGCGGTCTATCGAGCAATCATGATAAACATTATATTTTTTTGTGTGTTTTGGGTGGAAAACCAGTGGGCTCGTAGGGATTGCTCGAGCGGTCCCTTGCCCAATTTAGCGGTCTGGGTAATTTTTTTTAAAAATTATTTGTCTGTTTAAAAGATTGGCTCTTGGGGACTGTGGCCTTAGTCCTTTGGGCTATTCTTCTACATAAAATAAACCCTTGGTGGGGTATTTTTCAATGGTTTTAAAGCTCGCTTTTGTTTATGTTTTTTAACCTATTTGGGCTTGGGAGGTTTGATGGATATTGGTATCTCAAAACGTATCAGAGCTCTATATTTGAATACCTAAAGGCTGTTTTTGGGGCATGACATCTTGGTATCAGAGCTCTAGATTTGAATACCTAAGGGCCGTGGGAGAGGTTGCATCACCTTGTAAGGATGGTTGCGTGTGCTTAATTGAATGTATTTAAATTTTTTGATAACATGACGATGATAACTTGTTGAGCATGAGAATGTTGTGTATGTGTGAGCATAGAGGTTGAACCTTTGGATTGATTAGTCTTGCTTTTGGGTGTTTGGATTAACAAACTTAAAAGTCGAGTTAGAAATGCATTTGGCCGACGTACTTTTCTAGCATGGAATCTAAGTAGGTTATCCAAATTGACTCATCACTCTTGATGGTACTCCTCGGTACATGAAATCTATTTATATAATCTTAAATGGCTAAGTGTTAGCATGATTATGTAACTTATATCTATAATAACATGATGAGTTGAATTGTATGTTGTTATGTTCTATATTGATTTCGTATAAAAATGATGTCTGCGTGGAGAGGATGAGATCGTGGTCGAGGTTGTGGCCGTAGTTTAGGCCAAGGGAACGTGCTAATTTTTAATGATTGGGATGCTAATGCTCCCTAAGGGCCAGTAGACGGGGTAGGATTGCTACGTAAGATTGTTGGTTCCATCCGTTAGCTAGCCAATACCGCCAAGGAAGGAGTGAGAGTACCAGAACCAAGGGTAACTGCTACGATGCGTGAGTTTTGGCTCTTGACCCTCCTACCTTTGCTAGGGATCTCGATCCCAAGTTGGCAATCGAATGGCTAAAGTTTTTCACAAAGATCCTTGACACATTACAGATAGTTGAGGATGACTTGAGGGTTGCATTTGTCGCATTCCAACTGAGGGGTGATGCCCATGAGTGGTGATAGTTTGCTAAGATAGTTGTGGAAGGTACATAGGGTGCTTTCACGAAGGTATTTCTGGAGAAATACTTTCCTGAGTCTTCTACGGATATTTACCAAGAGGAGTTCTACTCTCTCACCAAGGGGGCGATGAATGTTGTGCAGTACGAGGCCTGGTTTATCAGCTTATCTCTCTTGACACAGGAATTAGTGTTTACTGACGAGCTGACACTAATGTTTTACTACTATTTTTTCTTAACTATGGCATGATATTTGCACTGTTGGCAATACCTAGTTTTAAGGATGAAAACGTGGGGTTTTATGAAATAAAACTGTTTTGGGGCTCATGTTAGTCTGATGGAAAAAGTTGTGATTTTTAGGATGAAAAACCTTCTTGAACTCTTATGAGTGAGTCAGCTTGTACTATAATTGCAGAACCTACTTTATGGCTTTATAGTCTTTTTCTATTGGGTTTTGGATCATGGTGTGAGATTTTGTACAAACTTTTTTCAGGTGAAAATGATCACATGGAGTTGACTTAGAGGTGCCCATAGTAGCGGAAGACTGGATTGAGTTTCCTATTCTTTTGGACATGTATTCTTTTACATGTGATACCTGTTTCTGAAGATAAATTTTGTACGCCTTGAGGCGATATAATTATGCATGTATGGAACTGTATGCTTGCTATTTTGAGAGTGAACCTGCTAGATTTTTGGGTTGTTGGTTTTTAATCAAAATCTTATTTTCTCATATGGTGGGCTTTTTGCGTGATCCTGGAGTTAGGGGCGTGACAACTTGGTGTCAGAGCTCTGGGTTCGATTACCTAGGAGCCATGGGAAGAGGGGTATCACCTTATGAGGATGTGCGTGTACTTGATTGCATGTGTTTAAGTGTTTTTTTAATATAAGCATGATAGCCTGTTCAGCATGATGGTTGTGTATACATGGGTATAGAGGTTGGACCTTAGGATTGATTAATCTTGCTTTAGGACATTTGGATTAACAAACTTGGAAGCCAAGTTAAAAAGGCATTTCGCCGACGTGTTTTCTAGCAAAGAATCTATAATGACCCGGTACAGACCGAAGTTGTAACCACTTGGTTGATAACGTCCAGTGTAAAGACACAGCCCAAATCTTAGTATTAGTGATGGATAGTCCAGAAGGCTATAGAGCACGAACGAGATTCAAAATCCTAACTCGAACCGAAAATCCTAAGTTCGGCCCGAAAACCCTAGAAAGGTCCAAAACACAGGCAATAAAACCCTAGCACCCGAAGAATCTCCTAATATTTTAAATGAAGTAAATATCATGAAATAATGAATTAAAAATTAAAAATTCTCACAAATAGGGTAAAATGATCGTTTTGCCCATAATATAGCAAAAAAGTCTTAAAAATCTAAATTTTGACACATGGATACCCTAAATCAAAGATTTAAGTACAATTAAGTAGCAAAGGACAAAATAACATCAAAAATGACAAAAATGCCCCTTAGTGGCTGACCACCTTGGGAAGTGTGCCAAAAAGTGATTTTTTACTTTCTTTTTAGGTTTAAATGATGAGAAAAGTATTAAATTAAATATTATGATGATCAAATACTTGTTGAACAAGTAGTATACATAATAACATAGTCTTATAGATCAACAAAAGCAAATAAATCATTATTGAAGTTCATATACAACAAAATAAGTTAAAAAGTCATATATTGTCAAAATAACTTAATTTGACTTAAAAGACTATATTTATTTAATTAATTTATATAAAAACTATGATAATACATGAAAATACTATATTTTTCATAAACATATTAAAATAATAAGTCTCAGTAGAAAAAGACACCAAAAAAATATATCAAATTAACTTTTAATACATTTTTTTGTACAATAGGGGCACGAAATGTTGGTGGATGTTCCTGCGGCCAGAGCTTGCAAGCCCCACATACCCCCAGAGTTTGAATCCTGGGGTGTCACTGCCCCATTCCCCAACTTAACTACCCAAAAAAAAAAAATAGGGGCACAAAAATTGAGACACCCTTGATTGATGGCGGATCAAATTTTTGTCCCCAAACTGAACCCTAACTACATTTAGCTTCCCCATATCTGAATTTAGCCCACAAAACTTAAATCAATTCAAATCAAACTCAAGTTACATTTATGAAAATGAAGAAAAATGACCCTTTTTGTTACTTTTGGTCTCTCACATGTCTCCTAGCCTTGCATATATAAAGAGAGCCAAACACCCTCTTCTCCATATTCTATTTTCATCCAAGAGAGGGGGAGGAATCAGAAACACTTTGAACTTGAGAGTTAAGGTGAGTTTGAGGAAGAAAAATGAAGGAAAAAGAAGAAATCAAGGAGATTTTCGAAAGTTAAGTCCAAATCAACCCTCCACACTTCTTTGATCTCTCAAAACAAGTAAGTAGAACCTCTAAATTTTGTGTCTAAGATCCCTAAAAATATCTCCAAACACATCCCTTTAAACACTCCAAGAATTGAGAACTGAAATCAAACCGAAAAGGCATCATAGTTGGAAGTTAGGGGCTATTATGTTTATGAATGATATGAGATGTTGTTGTGTGTTGTTGTCTTTGAGTTTGATTACCTCTAAGTGTGCTGGAGCCTTGATATTAAAGTTTAAAACACAAGAATGAGAAGAAATGGAACAAAAACTTGACATGACATAAGTAGAAGACTTCAACCCTAAGATGCTTAATTTTTGAGAACTTTGATATTTATATCCTGACATTTGAAATGCTATAACGCAATGTAGAAAATTGATCTAAGCATGTTCTTTATGTCCACATTTAGATTTTTGTGCTGTCTTTCATCCAAAGTTGGTTTCAACTCATTTTCATAACTAGAACTCAAGATATTACAATTTTACCAAAGTGTGTCATTTTCCAACCAGTCGACATTACTGACTTGGAAACCCTAGTTTAAAGTGAGATCCAAACTTAGGTCAAAACATGAAAATTATAGATAACATGTATATCTATCTACCCACAAACAATGAGAACAAAATATTGAGTTTTGATTTGTCAAAACCCCTCTGAAATTCTCTATTGAGTTTCAACCCCAAAGGAACATTCTGTTACATATTTTTATATAGCTCAAAACCCTTATTTTTAGTGACCTATTCCAAAAGTGGTCTACATAAATGTTGTAGCTAACATATTGAAGTACGTTCTTCCCTAACATCAGACCTTAAATAAAGTTGTCTCCAAAACCGTTTAAAACCCTCCGTCCAAAACCAACTCTGCTGAGTTTTGGCGGCTGACAGAATCTATTTTCTAAAATGTCCAAAAAGTCTAACTTATTTCAAACAACTACCCTTAGCTCTAAACACAAAACTTGTAGTGGACTTGCTAAAATATAACATACTAAAAAATGGGCTCATTTGGACTTGAAATAATACCCCAAAATGGAGACCAACAGAAGCATAATTTTGGTAAAATCTTAAGAAAAGTGCTAAACTGTTTTTTCTTAAGATGAATTGTTCACCCTTTTGCCTTAGGTTTTGGCCTTGGTGTTAAACATGACAGTTATAGAAAGTATTTTTATCTAAATGGTGTATAAAAATCATAGTTTGATTCTAAGTCTAGATACCTGAAAACCTTGTTAGATCTTTTAATTTAATACTTGATGTTTTTTGCCTTAAAAGTTGCTAAGTGTATGTGTGAGTACCTTGTTGTGAGACTCGAGTTTTTGTACAATGATCAATGTGAATTAGTTGATTAGTATTTTAAGTGAATGTATGATGATTTAGAACTCATGAAATCATGTTGAATCATATCTTGAAAAATTATAGCTCGTGCTTCACATACTTGTACCTTATGCTTTGCGCATTGTACCATGAATCTTATCATGCTAGTTGATGCCATCCTATAGATGGTTGTATTTGATATCCATACCATACAACATTGACATTGTCATTTGCATCCTGGCATATTGGAGTCCGTCTATGCAAACTATTGTTGAGATGGGCTGTTTTGAGATCATCGTTCTTCATTCTAAGTCTAGGGCGTCCCTGGTTGCCATTTTCGAAAAGGTTTTGGTTTATACACCATGGGTGCGTCTCTAGTGTTTGAGATGATTTTGGTTTGTACACCCCGGGTGCATCCCCGGTGTTTGAAATGATTTTGGTTTATACACCCTCGGTGCGTCCCAGGTGTTTGAAATGGTCTACGGATATTATTGGGCACCATGGGTTCGTCGCTAGCGTTCTGATTTCAGTAGCTTAGACTTTTCGGTTGACACCGGTGAAGGCTTCACGAGTCTTAAGATTGAACAAACCACTTGGGATGAATTTCCCTTGTACACCCTGGGTGCATCCCTGGTTTTACAGATTTGGTTTATACACCCTAGGTGCGTCCTCGGTGTTTGAAATTGTTTATTAAATATTGTTGGCCTGGAGTATGGCGCTGATCCCATGCCATTGTCATTGAGTAAAATAGCTGTGGCATGATGCTCGGCGATGTGGTTACTATTCGCAATGAGGCGCGATGATGGCTTTGGTGATCAAATACCCGTGAAAGTTTACTCTGGTGATTTTTGGTGTGGAATCCTTGTTATAATTTGAGTGCATGTTGGGTTGGGCATTTGCATTTCATACGCACATGTTTATTGACTTATCTGCTATCCTGTCATGAATTTGTTTGTCCCCTAGACTATAAACTGTACTGGGTGTTATGTGGTATGCGTTGTGGTGGATTTTGTGCCGTAAGATTAGTTAGAAAGTTAGAGTGTTTTGCTTTTGGACCTTCGCTCATGGCATTCATGCCACAGGTGTGGAGGAGTTCTTGAAAGAAGTCATCCCAGAGGGAGAAGAAGAGTGAAGAATAAGGTGAGTTTCAAGAGCATTTGGATCCTGCTGATGCATTTTGAGGAGTCGAGACATCTGCTTTTGTTCTTATATTTAGTTCTCTCGTGCTTAGTGTAATTTTTGAAATTTCTTGGTGAAACTGTAATAATTACGTATTTTTGAATGGTTCAGAACTCCTTTACGATGTAATAACTAAAGTATGTAAATATGAATGAATGGCTAGAATATCCCTTTATTTATATTTATGTATGTCCCGACATGCTCGGAAGACGGGGTGTCACAGTTGGTATCAGAGCCTAAGTTTAGTGAACCTTTAGGCATTGGGTTATGGGAAACCATGCGTTCTATCGCATTGGAGCTCTGTAGGAGGTGTTGTATTATTTTTTATTATCATCTATACATTATAAGAACTAAAATTTATTGTGTCTAAGTCCTATAGTGAGTCACGTCAGGACATTACCGGGATCAGAAGCATCAAGAAATCTACATACAAAAGACGAGTAAGGGTATCGAGATCGAAGATCGGAGATTCATGCAACGAGTTACCTTATTTTAAGGGGGGTAGATAGGAGTACACACTAGGAGAAGTTTTGGATATCACCTTGAGAGACACCATTAGAACCCCGCGACTTCATCCTTATAAGTAGTTTTCTCATTTACCCTAAGCCCTAGTGTCAACTTTTTGAAGTTCTTATTCGTGTCCTTCCTTCTTATATCGTCGATCCTCAATGGTACCGTCAAGTGTCATTCGTCAGTAACTCTTATGGACCCAAGTCTTGTTGATAACCCTATTTGAAATTCAATCCTAGAAAGTACCCTTGTCCTCAAGTTTTCGTGCCTTGATAATGACCTGTATTCGCATTTGATTCTCCTCCGATTCAAGTCATCATCCTTGAACTAACTTGTCTCTTGTAGAACTCGATATCAATTCTTTGTTAAGTACTTGTTCCAAACATTCGACATTGATAAAATCTTTTGCCATCGTTCACTTCTCGCGATCCTGAAATCACAATTTGTTGCAGTGATTTTGTAAATTCTTCGTACACTCTTGAAATCTCTACCAGGGAAGTAGACTTGGATGCTTGAATTAAAGTACATTAGGCCTACGTAACTTCTGGGTAAATATCTAGTTTGGTTGCCCTTTTTGCTTAAACGTCTCTTTTATCATAATCTAATGGTACCGGATTAGTTCTAGGAACCCTTGTTTAAAGTATTGTTGTGGCGTTTGGATTTTGGGGGTTATTTTGAAAAATGTTCAAAAATATGGAATTCAAAGAATGTTTAGAAAAATCTTTTAACACATTGAAAATCAAATTTTGAAAATTTATTTTGTTGAAAATAGAGTCGCTACTTAGTTTTTGAGAAAAACTAAGAAAAACAAAATTGGCTACTAATCTTTAGAATGTTAACCAGAGAAAGAGGGCTCGGGGGCTAAGGTACGAATCGAAAAAGGTGTTAGACACCCCGTTCGCCCAACCATAAGGTTGGCATTTACTAATCATCATTGGTTTTTTAATAGAATTTCTCAAATGCATACAAATAAAAAAAATAGAGGTAGAAAAAGTACATTCAAAATTAAATATGAAAAATACATAACATATGTACATAGTACTACAAATAAAACAACTATCAAAAGAAAAATCTTAAGTCTTATGGTACGCAATTTATAACTAAAGGATACATGAAACACTCCTACATACAATTTTATATAATCTAAACTAGCATGGTTCAAATAAAAAGAATGATAGAACCTAACTTTTAACATTTTATAAAAATAAAAGGAAAAAAAAGAGAAGAAAGCAAAAGAAATGAAAAGAATGTTAGAATTTGTACTATTTATAAAGAAAATTATAATACTATTTGAAGGTGATAATTAACTTAAAAGTCTTTTTCTAGTTTCTGGGTTTAACAAAATAAAAGAAAAGAAGAATGAGATGAGTACTATGAAAGGAGAGTAAAACTAACATTAAAAAGGAAAAAGTGGAATATTAATAAGAAGAAAGATAAAGCTACATTAAAAGAAAACATAAAAAAGGAATAAAAGAAGTAAAAGTACATTACAAGAAAAAGAAAATAAAAAGAGATTAAATGCTAGAAAGAAAAAAATTACACTATTATGAAAAAGTAAAGAAAAGAAGAAAAAAAAAGAAAAGAAAATGAAAGCTAGGGAAGAAAATTACAATACTATTAAAGGAGAAAGAAGATGGGAATTAAATGCTTAGAAAAGAAAATTAAACTAATGCTAAGAAAATAAAGGGCATTAAACTTGAAATTAAAAGAAGAGAATAAAATAAGAGTTAATAAAAAAGGAAGTAACTATTTAATTAGAAGATATGAATGTAATATTGAAAATTACATTCATATAGTATAAGTGCCTTGGATGTAATAATTAACAACATTAATGAGTTGTAATTGTCAAAAATATGGGCACTAATTAATGAATTAAAAAAATGACAATGTACTTAAGTGTGAATGTGTAAGTAAAAAAATTAATTAAAGTGACTAAACTAAACAAAGCAAATTAAACAATAAACAAAATTAACTACATAAATAAAAGGAATGTGAAAATTGAAATTAAAAATTAACCCGATCACTCTAAGAGAGAGAAAGTGGAGTTTAGAAAGATCGGGGATCTAAGCGAGATACCTAGATTACTGGGAAATCCTCAAATCGGGAATGTGCTTCAATGGCTCAACCCTCGGGTGGTGATCCAAGTAAAGCTTCAGTGTAGGAGGTTCGGATCTTGGTATTTCGGCAGGGCTTCGGCGTCGGGGCTTGAATTGCTCGGCGACTCGGCAGAGCTTCTCTCACTAAACCTCTCTCTAATTTTTCTCCGTCCAAAAATGCACCAGGGGTACGGTATTTATAGAGTTCATCAACCAATGAGATGCTGCCACGTTTTAGGGACATGTTAGGCCATTAGGAGCTGGCGGTCGCCACAATGCAAGTTGGCAGTCGCCATGTTTTTGAAAGGTTCTACAAAGTTCTACGGCGGTGGCTATGATGGGAGTTGGTGGTCGCCATGATGGGAGTTAGCGGTCGCTACATTTTGCTAGGGTTTCTACAAAGTTCTATGGCGGTCGCCGTGATGGAAGTTAGCGGTTGCCTTACTTTGGCAGCAAGTTTCGATGGCCCATCAAAATTTTATTGGTTTGAAGGTTTTGGGTTCAAATACCAAGCTTGGATCACTTCCCAAGGATCGAACTGGGGCACTATTCCACGTATTTTCATCATCGGATTTGTTTAAGATTGGGCGGGGTCAAATTTGGGTGTCTACAGTTGCCCCTCTTTGATATAACTTGCATAACAATGCGTGAAGCAAGTTATATCAAAGATTGAGAGACAACAACCATTTGGACCGAGCCGTCAATCTTAGGCCACAAACACATAAACATGCATATGATGTTGGTCGTACTCGAATTTCAACCGAGCTGCCTACGTGCCCCTTTTACTAGGGATCAGACTAGAACGTAGTTCATGGGACAAAATGCAAGAATGTAAGATAAGTAATATGATGCATGAAATGTATAGTGTAATGCAAACATGTATAATGCCAGAGAGATATCAATCAATTTTAGGTTAAGAAAGGATCGACGAGTCAGTTTAGGGTCATGAGGAGGATCGACGAGTCAGTTTGAGGAGAACTGAGTCAGTTTAGGGTCATGAGGACCACTAATGAGTTAGTTTAGGGTTATGAGGAGGACCGACGAGTCATTTTAAGGTCATGAGGAGGACCGAGTCAGTTTAGGGTCATGAGGAGGACCGATGAGTCAGTTTAGGGTCATAAGGAGGACCGACGAGTCAGTTTTAGGTCATGAGGAGGACCAAGTCAGTTTAGAGTCATGAGGAGGACTGATGAGTCAGTTTAGAGTCATGAGGAGGAGCGACGAGTCAATTTAAGGTCATGAGGAGGACCGCGTCAATTTAGGGTTGTGAGGAGGATTGGGTCAGTTTATGGTCATGAGGAGGACCGATGAGTCAATTTAGGGTCATGAGGAGGACCGACGAGTCAACTTTAGGTCATGAGGAGGACCGAGTCAGTTTAAGGTCATGAGGAGGACCGAGTTAGTTTAGGGTTATGAAGAGGACCAGAGAGTCAGGTTAGGGTCATGAGGAGAACTAACGAGTCAGTTTAAGATTATAAAGAGGACCGATGAGTCAGTTTAGGGTCGTGAGGAGGACCGAGTCAGTTTAGGGTCAGGAGGAGGACCGACGAGTCAGTTTAAGGTCATGAGGAGGACCGATGAGTTAGTTTAGAGTCATGAGGAGGACCGACGAGTCAGTTTTAGGTCATGAGGAGGACCGAGTCAGTTTAAGGTCATGAGGAGGACCGATGAGTTAATTTAGGGTTATGAGGAGAACCGACGAGTTAAACATTGAACTAATAGGTCGAGTTAAGACCTAAAAATTTAGAATAGGAAGCGAGAATAATTAAACCTTAGAATTAAATTTATCGGGAAGAAAGTCATGGATTAATAGGTCGAGTTAAGACTTAAAAATTTGGGATGAGACATGAGATAAAAATAATTTTAAAAGCCAAATCACGGCTTAAAAATTAACTTTATCGGGAGAAGAGAATATCTCAAATAGATAAGGGTTTAAAACACACAATTTTCTTGAAGTATTTTTAAGAAGCTCCCAAAATTATTATTTTTTTGAAAAGCCCCAATGTCATTTTTAGAAATAAATACATTTAAAGAAAAATAACCAAAATTTTATGTTTTCTGAAAATTATTTTTGCTAATAAAGTAAAAAGAAACTAAATGTTTAAATAAAGTAAAATAAATGAAATAGTAATAAAAAGAGGATAACCAAAACATACATTGAAGGAAAAAGCTCCAAATAGCCCTTTAAACCTCAAAACTGATGTGACCGTTTGATAGAGTGGCGCCGTTTTCCTTCTGACATGGAGGTCGCCATGATCAAAATCCTTTGAAAGTGGCGGTCACCGGATAAGAATCCCTTGAACATAGCGGTCTCCATGAAACCTTTGGGAAACTTGACGGTCGCCAACATTGGATATGGCGACCGCTACCTCCAGGCGCGTATAAGGCCCTTTGAGGCGCGCAGATCAGGTTCATTTGTGCACTCCCATTCTCTCTCTAGTTCTCTTACGCTCTCTCATCTCTCCCTTGTTTTCTTTCTTTTTCTTGCTCTTCTTGCTACTTCTTGCTTGTTCTTGCTTCTCACGATGTTCAGACTACTTTTTGCAATCCCGTTCCTTTTCATGGAGGGCCAGGTCCATGGAGATGTTGACTTGGGGGGACGATGGGGTCCATCTGCTGCTGAGAGCTCTTCCATGGGGACTCTTGGGGGCACGACCTCTAGTCTTCCTGCCGGTGGGGTCACCTTTGTGCTGCCCTCTGTTGCTATAGACGCCCTCGTGGTTGAGGAGGAGCGTGCTTCTCGCCGTGTTGCTGAGGAGGAGGCACGAGTAGCTATTGAGGGCAGCACGAGCAGCCGCGGGAGAGAGCCATCCAACGCCCTTTGACCCTCATACATACGCACCACTGCCTCATCGCGTAGTTCTGCACGGGATGAGATGCTACGAGCCTCCAGATTATGTGGTTGCTGCCGACCTTCTTCTGCGGGTGCCTGACCATCATATGTTTCGTCGGCGCCCATCGGTAAGTTTTTCAAACTTGCTGTTTAAATACCGAAGTATGTTGTATGGTATGACAAACGTAGACGCATACCTAGGCTCCCCTGAGATGATATGATAATGTGTTGTGATATGATGATGAAGATGATATGAATAATGATTGTGATTCGAGCTTAGCTTAGCTACCTATGCAGTGGAGATTAAAACAGTAGGAACACATAGGTTTGAACAAACGAAGAAAAGGGCAATTGTTTTTAGTGTAAGAGGCTTGAAATTTTTAATTTTAGAAAAACATCAGAAAATGAAGGGGAAATTTTTGTTTCCTATTTTCGGGGCAAATTTTCAAAAATACCATAACTTTAGAGGGAATTTTGCCAAAAATCCTAAAATTTGGGGCAAAATTATTATTATTTATTTATTTGTTATTTATTTATTTATTTATTTTGGGCATGAAAACTAAAGGGGTAAAAAAATATAGAATTTTTGTCAAAATTATAGTAAAGAAATTTAAGGGGTGCTAATAACCTTATAAAATCTTTCAAAAGTCCTAGAAAATTTATGGAAATTTTTTTCGAACATTCTAAAAAATTAAGGTAACACTTTTAGGAAATCTAGAGAATCTAGAAAATTTTTAGAAAATCCTAGGAAATTTTAAGAAAATCTAGGAGAAGTTTTAGGAAATTTGAAAAATTTTAGAAAATTTTTCAAAAATTCTAGAAGATCGAGCAAATTTTTAGAAAATCTTGGAAATTTTTG
>JAOTRH010137073.1:0-13974 GCA_034768845.1 Heliamphora exappendiculata | reverse complement strand
CAACAAATTTAACCCCCAAGTGAAATTCAAGAGAATGCGCAAATACGCCCTACGTGAAGTTGTTCGCTGACAAATAAATGGAATTCTTTTCAACTTGGTGACTCAAATGAAGTGTCAAATAGCCTTTGACTTCTAATTAAACCCAGAAACCAAAACCATATAATACACAAATTGCAATATTTTCCTTTCTTTTCTTTTCTTTTCTTGGCTAACAAACAGAGATAAATACTTCCTGGTTGTAATAGGCAACAACCTTGCAAATGAGAAGGAGATAGTGTGGGGTTCGTGACTTTCCAGTAGAGATGTTGCGAGTTGGAGTCGGGTTTGACGATTGACGGTGCAGAACAGAACCCTTCTTCAGTAACGCCTACTCTCCAAAGACCTGGGAAAGATTGAGATTTATAGAAACTCCATTAGAGGGTTTTCTTGGCAGATTAGAAAGCTCAGAGAAAGGTGAAACAGGATAATAAAAGAAAAATATTTGATGGGTTTTACTCGTAGTGATCAGTAGAAGTAATAGCTGTTGTTGCGCTGAAAGTGGTGGCGAAATCTGCATCTTGGGGAGGCGGCTGGTGGTTGGTGATGTGGCTGGTGGAGGCGGGTGGGGTCTCTGTGCTGTGTGTATTCTGAGTTCTGACTATTACCCACACGTTTTTGCCTTGGTGCGTTTCCGCCTTTAGGGAGTAGCCGAGTGACGAGCGAGATGGTCTGGAATTTCAGTGTATCTTACCGGTAAAAAGACACGTTTTTTAAACTTTATTAGCAAAAATTAGTGATGTGTAATTAATTTTGTATTTTAAATTTGTGCATGTACAGCCTGTTTTTATCTAATTTGAAAAGGGTAACGTTATTTTTGGCAATCAATATTCCTCCGAATGGATCTAGTTTCTCTTCAAGATCGGTCTAATCAGAATTAGACATTTTTTGGTTTAAAATTGATTTATTTGATAATTTAAATCGTTTATTTTATTATTTTTAATCTATATATTATTTTTGTAAAAAATTAAGTTGGTTAAATATTAATAACTATTTCAACAAATTATATTTATGTTAATAAAAATAATAGCAAGTAGACATCGTCATTTATTTTTTTTAACACAAATATGATTTGTTAAAATAATTAATAACATGTGATTAATTTAATTTTTTTTGCAAAAAAATATATACACTAATAATAATAAAATTAACAGTTTAAATCACCAAAATAAATTTATTTTAAAAACAAAACAAACAAAAAAACTACACAAGTCTGATTCGTTCCCTTAATGGATGCATTTTTTAGATATATTTATTTTTATCAAAATTATTTAGGATCAATTTTTGAGGTGATTTGTGTACGATTTTATTTAGTTTCATGGAGTAACGGAAAATTTTGAGACAAAATGATAAAATATTGATTCTTCTTGTCAATCAATATTCTGAAGATTAAATTTTTTACCAGTAAACCCATAAAATTTGAGCATTATTTTTAATTTATCGCAATAAAATGTTATATATAATGGATGTAATGGTGTGTGAGTTTAGCTATTCAAAAAAAATAAAATAAAATAAAATATTTATATAATTTTTAAAATTGTTTTTCAAAAACAAATGTCATACTAATCTAATACACTATTTTAATTAATTAATTTAAATTATTTTTAAATTTTATTGTTTATAATGAGATAACTAACTTAAGAATAATATATAAATTTAATATTTAATTTGTTTATAGTAAGTCAACATTGATGAATTTAAAATTGTGTCTTTTTGTAATAATTAACTATGAATCGGTACGTAATAGGTATTGTCTGGTAAATATAATATAGGCTAATATTTTAGATATTATAAAATTAAGTAATTAGTATACCAACTTTATTCTAAAACGATCGTATCAACCTGTACCGATGTAGCCGGTATTCATAGCTATGTTGGTGATCATCTACAATAGAACTCTTTGAGATATAATTGTAGTGTTGGGAGATAATCCAACACCAAAATAAAATATATACATGCTCGGTGATCCATAAAATACATCTTTATTAACTTTTAACAATTACAATAATCTGAAATTACAGAAAAATAAAATAACAAAAATAATATGAATAGAATTTGCAAATCGAGTCCTGCAAACGCAGTTTCTTTAAGAATGATTCACCGCCTACCGAGGGTGTCGTATGTTTTTCACTAACGTCGCTCTCCCAGGATAAAACGGCTACACGATCGTTGGAATACCGCCAATGATCGGCTACGAACGTACTCCATCTGTCTTTCTCTTTCTTATAGCTTGCAATATAATCTGAGTTGTATATCTCATTTCTCACCTCTAGTGTCTTCTTTCTTTTTCTCTGTTCTGTCTCTTCTTCTTTGCTCTTCTGCCTCATTTCCTATTAATGAGATGACAGCATATATAGGCCTTCCATCATGGAGGGAGTTACAGAAAAATCAAAAGTCATGAATGGTATTGATTTCCAGAATTCAATTGCCAATTGAATGGCCAATTCAATTGCAATTGAATTCTGCTATTGAATTCTTGAATTCAATGCCAATGAATTCACAAAATTTCAACAATAATTGTAGTGTGTTTTTAGCCGTTAAATTTCAAAATTTTTGTAATTTGATATTTTTGTAAGATTTTAAGAACAATTTAAATAATTTAAATTTTTATATCGATCTTATTTGTTGCACATATAAGAATAATAATAAATTTTGTTGGCAATAATAAATAAGGTGATTTAGTCAAAAATCTTAGATTTATTAGATTTATTTAGGAAGAAATTTGAGCTAAATACTAATGGCGTATTAACTGTCTATGGCTAAAATATCATCACAATATACCATAAAAAGAGAGAAAATAAAGAGTTACAAAAGATACAAATAAAGAAAATAAAGAAGATAGAGAAATATAAAGCTAATAAAAATGAGAGATAAGAAAAAATAAATAAAAAATAAAGAAGAAAGAGAAATATAGAGCCAATAAAAATGAGAGAGAAGAGAAAGATAAAAATAGAGAGAGAGAGAGAGAGATTAGTTTACTTTTTTTATTTTAAATTTACATTACTTTTGTTATATATATATATATATATTCATCGATATCTATATTTGGTATGAAAATAAAAAATAAAATTGTAAACAAAAAAAGAAAATCTTACATTTTTTGCATTAGTAAATGTCAAAAAAATGAGACAAATCAAGTAGAAGATCAAACAAAATGAGAAATTTTTTATTATCTTGTGATTTTATCTCATTTTAGACATTAATTAGTTAATAAAATATCTCACTATATTAATTTAATGTAATGTGAGAAATAATTGTCATATTTTAAAAAGGTGTTTCCACCTAAAATAATTATTCATCTTTCTCCATATTGCTATTTTCAGTCCAAATGTGTTATGTTGATTTTTTATAATGTTTCATTCAAGATAATTTTAGCTTCAATAATGTCCACATAAAATATTTTACAAGTTGCACTCCAAAACACGCACAACGGTTAATGAAAGTCATAATCAAAAAATACCAGCATTTTAAGAGTTTTGTTTGTTAAAAGTAATTATCAGTTAGTGTGAGTAGTTATTTATAAGATTTTTCTATAAACATGTGCAATATATTCATTATAATGGATCTCTCTATATTCTTTAGTTTCGACAATTGATTCCACCTAAGAGTAGAAGTAATCTAATTTAAATTATAGAAGTAGCATAATGCATATTATTTTTTAAAAATTTTCAAAATAGAGTATTTAACATTGCCGAATAACTGTAGAAGAGTGATAACATTGCTTTCTTGTATCTTTATTTTTATTATTGTTATGATTTTGGTTCCTAACAATATATTAATATATTGATTACATGTGATTTGAATGTCATTTAGCCTTTGAATGATATTTTGTTACTGTTTACAGGAAAAATAGTTAGTATGCACAGTTGAAACAATGAATAAATCGATCGGTCATGTGCACGAATGGACTTTAACTTTATGTTAGGATTTTGTTTTAAGTAGTTTTTGCATTATTAGTTTTGAGTAGCTTTTGAGAGAAATATACGTAAAAGTTGCGCTACCATTCTCTAGGTGATTAGAGAGTGAGAGATACTCAACTGAACAGATTTATGGGAGTGTAGAAGCTTCAAGACACTGTTCAGAAATCTTGATATTGATTTATTTAAGACTTGAGAGGATTCTCAAGAGAAGAAGACCAAATGAAAATTCCAACGGCAAACTCGCATGAATTTGGTGTACGAAGATTCACCAAAAAGACTTATAGCAATAGGTTGAAGATTCAACTGGGTTTTGTAAGAGTTTCTTGTAATCAAAACTTTGTTTATATTGTTAGTCTTTCAAACTTGGATAAGTCCCGTGGTTTTTGTCCTATTGGGGTTTTTCATGTAAAAATCACATGTGTTGTGTTTGATTGATTGTGGTTTATTCTTATGTCATATTTCATTTAATCCATACGTGCAAATCAGACTCAAAAAGTTTTTTGTGATTTCAGAAGGCAAAATCGTTTTTCAATGATCACAAAGATTAATAAAATCTATTTTTATTAATTTTTGAAAAATGGTTTATCTTTTTGAAGACACAAAAGGAAACCTTATCATTTGATTTATGCGTATGGATTAAACAAAAAGAGAAAACATAAGCCACCAACAAAAATCGCACACGACAACAATATTAACGTGAAAAATCCTGAGCGAGTAAAAAATCACGGAACTTAACCAAGTTCAAAAGACAAACATTATATGAAAATTTTAGTTACAAGAAACTCCTGCAAACCCGGTTGAATCCTCAACTTATTCCTAAAAATTTTCTTGCCGAATTCTCGTACACAAAACTTGTGCTCATTTGCCAACAGAATCCTCATTCGATTTTCTTGCTTGAGAATCCTCTCAAGACTCTTAATTTGTCGTCGTTTCTGTCACCTTGAAAAATAAACTCATAGCATATGTGATCTTCTTTCATGATCCAATTAGTTATTCAAGCTTAACCCAACAGCTCTCAAGGTATTTCTCATTTATCACTCTCACAAAGCTGCCTCACCAAATATATATATATATATATATATATATATATATATATATGTATCCCTTTAACATACTAACCCTAATAGCCTATAAAGAAGCAATTCGCAATAAAGACCAATCGAGCAGTCTAACAACTGCTCCAGCGGTAGCACTAACATTCTGAACCTGCACAAAATAATAAATATCTGGAGAAAGACCGATCGAACGGTTTATACATTGCTCAAGTGGTGGTGAAGATTTTGCACTCTGAATTGGAGTAAAAACATCTGTTTCTGTATAATTGGCATGAATACTTCTACGAACAATAAAAAATAATAAGAATAGAAAAAGAAATACGACGGTCACAAATTGCCAAAACGTGTGAAGAGATGAAAATATCCTAACAATTTTCAATTTTTATTTTTATCTCTACTTCTTTACTTCTTTAAGTATTTTTATATCAAATGAAGTCATAAAAACAAGTATTGAAACTCAACACAATTGATTGATATAATTTTTTATAGATCTCAATAGGAGAACTTTTTATTTAATTAACAAAAGAATATATGATAAAGTAAAATTATTTTTCATTTAAAAAAAAACATATATGAGAAATTTTTCATTTGAAAATTATTTTTCATTAAAAAACAAACATATATGAGAAATTTTTCATTTCTCGTTTCCCAAAAGAGTGCTTCTAAATCCACATACTTTTTAAAACTAATAAATGTTTAAAAAAAAAAGACAAATCACAATAGAGAAGTAATAAAATATATTTTTTATTATATTGTAATTTTGTCTCATTTTTAGTCATTAATTAGTCAGAAATTTTTTAAAAAAAATAATTATACCTAATGAGAAAAGGTAAAATTTATCATTTAAAATTTAATTGGCATGCTGGAATATGGCATAAATCTAATGTTTATATTACAAAAAATTGCTGATAATAACGCAAATCTAATCTTAATTAAAAAGGGATAAAATAATTCATATCGATTATTAAATTTTAAAATTGTGACCTAATGAATCAATAGAAATGAGTTCAAAACAAGTACAAAAAATAGGACCCGCCACTAATTAATACGAATAAATAGAGAAAAATTTTACATCTTCAAATAATATTCCATTTTGATAGGTGTTTATAAGCTATTTTTCTATAGTTGAAACAATAAAAATTGCTAATATTTCATACATGGGAATATTCAAAGTTTTACTGTATTCGTTTGGCTACCGGTTTTAAGCCGACGTAAAGCTAATTTTTTAGTATTTTGCTTAAAATTTAAAAAATAAAAAAAGCACGTTTTTCAACTTTTAACTTTTAGTCTATTTACTTTTAGCCTTTTGGCTTTTTTCATAATTTTTATTTTATTTTATTCTTTTACATATAAAATTACATAATTTTCAACAAAATAATCATACCCCAACTCATTTAGGCTGAATGGCAACAATTAAATTTTACATTGAGCTTTTTTAGTTTTTTTTTAGTTACTTAAAAATTACTATTTTTCTAACTAAACGAACTTTTTTATTTAAAGTTGTTTAAAGTCAAAAAGTTGATTCAAAGGTAAGTTGCCAAACGAATGCTTGAAAAGAGTTTAAATTATGATGAGAAATGTGAGATGTATATTTTTAAAAAGAAAACATATGACTTCGGCATATAAAAGCATAATAAAAAAGTTATAGAGAGTTCTTTTACTGGATAGAAAATCAAACGTAGGGTATGTTTGGTAACCGATTTAAAATTGATTTATTGCCTTTTAATTTAACATCTTACAAACACTAACCATCTAACTTATATTTTTTTTCTCTCACCGTATTGACTGAAAATCAAATTTTACCAAATAATTTGTTTACTCGTTTGGCTTAATGCCCAAAAAAAATAAAATAGACTTCAAGTCAAATTACTACACAAGGGAATAATCACGGTGATTGTCAATACAGGCACTTTATTTGTTTGGACAGCCATTTTCTTTGGACACATCATGAATTTTAAAAAATATTTTTGATTTTTTTGTCAAAAAAATAATGAACAGTTCAATTTATAGACGGTTTACTATTTTTCATTCAGCATAAGATTTTTTGACAAGCAAAATCTATCATTATAAAAGTTTTAACGCGAAATGTCTTTTTAGGATAAAAATACTTTAAAACAGATAAATTTATCTGTAGTTTTTCAAAACATATATAAAGAATACAGATAAATTTAGCTGTCTTTCATTAAAAGCACGTGTAAAAAATACAGATAAAATTATCTGTGCATTTTCAAAACATGTATAAAGAATACGGATAAATTTATATGTTTTTATTATCTGTATTGATATGCAAATAGATAAATTTATCTGTTAAATATAAATAAACAGATAGATAAAATTATCTGTGTTGATATACAAATAAATAAATTTATCTGTTAACTATAAATATACAAACATATAAATTATAATAAATAGATAAATGTATCTACATGTTATACAAATTAAATAAATTTATATATTTACAGTGTATTTTCATGAGAAATCACGCAATTGGACTTTACGCATTAAAATATTTGTTGATAGACTTTACGCGTTAAAATTTATTTATTTTAAATATTTGACTGAAATTCCTCCACTTTTTTTTTTACACATTTTCCATAATATCAAAAGTAATCTCATATTCAACTCCAACCTCCTCTCACTATACCTACCTGCCACCACTTTTTTTTTCACATTTGCCCATCATCGATTGGCATCTAACATTTGTCTCCCTCATTTTTTCTCTACAGAGTTCCTTTCTATCATTGACTATATCGAGTCACTTTATATCTGTCATGCATCGAATTCAAAGACACCATTAATCGTGAACCACGGACCTTAACTCAAGAGCCACAAAAATTCAAAATTAAAACGAATGTTATATACAAAAAGACAAAGTGCTAATATGTAACAAAATTTGAATAAAATGGTAATTCAAAACATAACAAATGTATGTGGGATACAACAATCTACTAAACAACCAATTGATTATAATCAATTCAATTTTCTACTAATCACTGATAAAATAAGGTCTTAAAGATATGCAAGATGAAGTATCTTATATGGTCATTGGTATTGGATCCTAAAATACAACAGAGCCATTACTAGGCTTTTTACTGATCACCTAAAAGTATTAAAAACAACGTCAATCGAATGGTCGGTGAATGAGAAACGTACATATTAGAATATAGTTCTAAAATGAAATATGCACATATATATATATATATACATATATATATGTGTGTGTGTGTGTGTGTAATTAAAACATAATCATAACATATAATAAATGAAGATAAAAATCAAGTGATATCAAAATCATATTTTCTTGTTAAAATTCATATTTTCAGTGCAATAAATAATTTCAGCCAATCTCATAGTAAAAAATTATAAATTAATATATCACGTTTCGTCGTAAAAAGAATTAGCACCACGATAGAAATAACAATATGATCATCTATAATCCGTGAGAATCACAAATAAAAAGTATACAGGGTCACCATATAAACCTCCGTCTATTGGATCAAATATTGAACTTAAACTCACTCCAAAATGTGATCGGGGCATATAATGCGTCATTCAAATCCTACAATCTACATTACCAAACTCTTTATTTAATGTTAAATAATTCATTTTTGCAAGCTTTTTAGTGCAAGCATCATAAGAGATAATAAGGTGAAAAATGAACCAAAACGTGAGAGAAAACAGGATAATGCATTTTAGACAATTTCATTCGAACGAATGCTCGGATGTTTGACCTATAAATGATCTTGCTCTTTAGGAATCAAAATCACAAATGCTAAATGTATGTGCCTATTAATTAATTCGAGAATAAATTACTACTCATAATAACCATTGGGTATTAATTATTTTACACAGCTAGTACAAAAATAATTATCTCAAACGGTCATATTTAATACGCACTAAGTGTACTAGCACAATTAGTTGGAACTATATCAATCTCCATAATTAAGATAGACCTATTAAAATACTGTGCTACAGTCGTACCGATGATGTGTCAAATTCCATATATGACTATAGATAAAAAAACTTATATCATACAAGAATCGATAATATGATCTTTTGTGTGTAAGTCAAACTCTATGTATCGACAATTTATTATATAAAATAAAATATACGAACGCATAATATTAAATGAATAATACAGTGCAAATATTGCTCACACAAAATCTCATTAAATTAAAATAACAAATTTTATTAATTAATAAAATAAATATCAAATTTCATTACACAAAGTATAATTTTAGTATATATCCTTAACAATAGCAGGGTAATAATTATTATTTTTTTAAAAATGTTTGGTATCATGTCAATGATTAGTTCTCATAAAACATATGACATTTGATTAAACCTATTAAAACACTGTACTGCAGTCCTACCGATGATGTGTTAAATTTTATATACGACTGTGAAAAAAAAAACTTATATCATACAAGAATCGATAATATGATCTTTTGTATGTAAGTCGAACTCTATAAATCGATAATTTATTATATAAAATAAAATATACGAATGCATAATATTAAATAAATAATACAGTGCAAATATTGCTCACACAAAATCTTATTAAATAAAAATAATAAATTTTATTAATTAATAAAATATATATCAAAATTCATTACACAAAGTATAATTTTAGTATATATCCTTAACAATAGCAGGGTAATAATTACTTTTTTTTAAATGTTTTGTATTATGTCAATGATTAGTTCTTATAAAACATATGACCTCTTACTTGAAAGCTAAAGACCTCTTCCTCAATTCGACCTTGTTGAATCTTTAAGTAAAATGAGATCTCTAACATTCAAAGTAATCGACCTAGTTTTGTGGTTTACATAACTTTTTTGTTGATTTGGAAAGTTACAATTCATTGTCATCTCACTTTACTTCATCCATAGTTTCTCAAATTAGATGGGGGCTCGTTAAGATGACTTAACATCCATAGTTTCTCAAATTAGATGGGGGCTCGTTAAGATGACTTAACATACTTTTGTCCACCATATGGTTGAACGACATTATGCACTTTAAAGAGCCATACCAATGCTCGTCCTCAAAATTTATTTTACAGGCTCAAAGTATATTTCATTCACTTAGATTTCTCATCGGTCTAATAATGAACCGTTGTGTTAAAACATAGACCAATGCCCAGTGTAGTCTGTAGATTTTCCCAAATTATATAGTAAAACAAAAATCATCATCAGATATCGTCGAAATAGAAAATTTATTTTATCGAATAATTTCTCAGTTGTAACACTAGCTCAACGACTTCAAAGTATGTAATAAAAACTCCAATGTAAGAGGTCAAAACGTTAATAAGCCACTAAATGACTAAAAAACCAATACAAACACATCAATATTGACTAATGAAACTTGTGAACACAAACGGAATGTCAATATGAATCCTAATTTTAGAATTAGAATCAAATTTGCAAAATTTGAAACTTTAAAAACCGTAAAAAGGTATAAGAGGTCTAATCTTTAAATAAGTTGTCAGATAGCTCAAAAAATCAATAAGAATATGTTAATATAGACAAAAAACTCGTGAAAATACGATGTCATATTCGAGAATTAGGAAGAAAGTTGCTAAATGTAAAACTTCAAAAATCGTAAAAAAAATCATAGAGGATCAAAACTTTAAACAAGCTACTGGATAGCTCGAAAATCAATACGAATACATCAAAATTGACTAAAGAAAAACATGTGAAAACAAACAGGTAGAAAATGAGTAGTATTGATTAAACGATCTACAGCAACCCAACTAGCGTCGTGTACCTGGGCTTGTCTAGGTAAATTAGTCATGAAATCCATCGTGTATTCATTTTTCTAATTTGATATTAGCAGGTGTTGGGAATCAATAAATCAATATGTTAGAAATAATTTTTTATGAAGAAACTATTTTCATAAAATGTTTATAAAATAGGGTTTTACCCCTTGCAACATAATTGAGCCAAAACTGTCATTGTTTGGAGGAAT
Organism: Heliamphora exappendiculata; assembly: GCA_034768845.1. Taxonomy (NCBI): domain Eukaryota; kingdom Viridiplantae; phylum Streptophyta; class Magnoliopsida; order Ericales; family Sarraceniaceae; genus Heliamphora; species Heliamphora exappendiculata. The sequence goes on along the minus strand of JAOTRH010137073.1, from coordinate 2,996 downwards.
GGATTTTCTCTCAATTCGTGACCAATTGACTTAAAAAATATTTGAGATGGAATTTAACTTCAATATCTAATTCCAAAAATAAATATTGGACCAAAGAGTTTTTTTCCTAGAATTTACTAAAATCCTTGAAAGTAAAAAAATTTATTCAGAGAAATTTATGCATATTATTTAAATCATACTCTTTTATGTGTAAAACCTCAAACATTCAAGCATATATCCATATTGAACACTTCATTCCCCATCTCAACAACAGAAAATAAAAATAAGCTTCAACGATCAACCACAACTAAATCAACTCAACACATGAGCTGTTTTCCATCATTTTATGAAGTTACGTTTCTAGTTAGTTTTCTACTCATGTTTATGAACTTGTTCTATGGTTTCTTTGAAATTTCTTAAGAGCATTGGGACTGAAGAGAGTTTTAGCAATTGAAGAGAAGAGTTTTTTGAGATTTTTACTTGATGAGTTTAGGTCTTCAAAGTGAGCTCGATGATTTTACCAACAAACATATTACCACATCTTAAGCAGTAAACCTAATACAAATTTTAACAATTATACTATCAAATAGATGAGTCAATTATATCACATGATATTATGACATAGACATATCACTCTTAACTAATACCTAAATAGTAAGAATTATATGGTCATCCAAATTTAAAAATCACAAATTGAAAAAAATAGATTAATACACACACATATAGAGTATGCTTTTATCGCTAGATGTTTTACCTACCTTTTTGTTGGATGCTCTTCTTGAATAATGTGTTGAAGATAAATAATTTAATCCTTATAAAGGCGTTGGTTGAGTTTTGAACAATTATCTGAGTTGTGGTAAGTGCCATTTATCATAATTTTTTTGTTAAAGTCGCATCATTTACAAAATAGATGAAAACACTAAAAACACTAAAAATTCGTCTTTGCAAATTTGTAAAAATTTGCATAATTTTATAGATGTATACAGTTTATCAAACATGTTTATACCTTTAGCTTCTTAAATTATTGAAAACAAAACAAAAAAACAAAAACGTTAGCAAACATATTAGCAAAGAAACAAAAAACCTCATTCAAGTCAGATTATCGAACAATGGCAAATTCAGGATACAAATACAAATAAGATGAAACACGGGGATATGAGCGCAACTCTCGTTCATTTTGTCAAAACCTTCGCTTCTAGGGTATATATCAGAGCCGTTTGAATTGTATAACTCCCGTCGTTCCTCTCTCTCTCTCTCTCTCTCTCTCTCTCTCTCTCGGATATCTGAAACAGAGTCCAATCCAATGGATGCCCACGTTGCTTCACTGTGGAACAGTTTCCGGCAAGTCCCTCCGGCGGCTGTTCCGGCGGTACTAGATTGTGTTCTAGCTTCAACCGGCTTATCTCCTTCTTTGCTTTTCTCTTCGTTTCTCGATGCTTTCTCCAATCTCACTGAGGTACTACTAACTTTTTCAACACACTAGTTATTTTGTTACTAAGCAAGGTGTAGGCACTCTATCTAAATAAATTTCTCTCTTACGTTTGGTTGCTGAGAAACCTGGTGAAACTGCAAAAAAAGAAAAAAAAGAAAAAAATTGCGTACGATGATAAACAATAGAACTCCTATTACTTACAAATATATAAGTATGTTATTGTAATTGGGCTGAGAATGGTTTTACAAGGCTTAATTCAGTGAATGCTTTTGCCTTTCATGGGCCTTCAAGTCTTGATCTGTTGGGAAACAAAAAACAATAAAAATTTGGAAAACACTTGTTGTTTGCACATTTTGTTTTAGTTTCTGTGCAAAGAGTATTTAAGAAGTCTGAAAAAATATATTTGAGTTTGAAAAGCGGTTGTTATTAGAGTTTTTTTTTCTTTTCTTTTCTTTTAAAAAAAATGTTCAGAATTAGTTCGCTAACAAGTTTATTTATATTATAGGAAATGGAAATTGAAAGCAAGACGGATAACAATACGCATTGTTTTGATTTTTTTGTTTCCCTAGCATTTCTCAGCAGCAAAACGAAGCTTATTTTGAGTTATTTATTTATTTATTAATTATGTTTCTAAGACATGACATTATCCAGGAAATGAAAAATTTTGTTTCCGAGCAGCCTAATTACATTAGGTCGGTTGTGGCTGCACTCTGTCATCTTTTGAAGAAATCAGGTGAGTCTGAGTCCAGCTTTGAGGCGCAGTTTCTTTTTGGGCGCAGTTCAAAGAGACATCCTGTTGCTTGACCAGGAAGGCTACTGTAAATTTTGTCGTCACGATCTGTTTGATTCCCACATTTTTTTATGGAGTTATAGACCCACTCTCAATTCAGCCGTACTGGTACTTACAAATTGGTTTTTGAGCTATAATCCTGAAAGTTGAAACCTTACTAAATGTTTCGAACTTTGTTATAGACGACTCAAATGTAGTTCGTAATATGACAATTTGTGTTCGGTTGTACCACCGGTCCTGTTTATTGTTAATACTACTATTACTACTACTACTATTACTACTACGAATAACAATATTATAAGCTTTTTTAAAATCTTTACGTAGAGTTGTCACTATAGAAGGTGGAATAGAAATATAGAGAACATAAATAGATGCACTTGCAAATTCAACCAAATAGAGCAGCAGAATCATGAAAAAAGAACACATTAAAATAGCATCATGTAAAACCATACGTGGCTAAAAAATGAGAACCGTGGAAAATCCTAAGCGATAATAAAACTAAATAGAGCGCAATAATAAAATTAAATAGAGCGTGATCAAAATGGCTAATGTGATTGGCAGGACAACTTAGTTGGCAACATTTGTATCGGGAAAGGGAGATGATTGTTCAGCAGGAGATTATAATTGGGACAACAAATTTTTACGAGGAGATTTTATTGGATTTGGGATGATGGAGACATAGGTTGTAGGGGTTGGAGTTGAACATTGTTGGCATTTTGACCACTGATAAGGATTGGTTGGGAAGACTCTTTCCTAGAAGAGAAGTGTTAGTCGCACTAAAGCCTTTGTCTGCTG
>JAOTRH010137062.1:0-13974 GCA_034768845.1 Heliamphora exappendiculata | reverse complement strand
GCTTGATTTTTAAGGACTTTGATGTTTCTGCCCTGAGATTTGAAACACCATAACTCAATGTAGAAAATTGATCTAAGCATGATTGTTATGTTCGGAGTTATATGTTTGTGTTATCTTTCACCCAAAGTTGGTTCCAACTCATTTGCAAAACCAGAACTCAAGGTATTGCAATTTTATGAAAGTGTGTCATTTTCTGACCAGTTAACATTACCAATTTAGAAACCCTAGTTTAGAGTATGATCCGAACTCTACTCTAAACATGAAAGTTGTAGATAACATGCTTATCTATCTATCCACCAAAAATGAGCACACAACATTGAGGTTGGATAGGTCAAAACCCCTCTGAAAGTTTCTATTGATTTTCAGCCCTCGAGGAACATTCTGTCACATATTTTTATATGGCCCAAAACCCCTATTTTTAGTGACCTATTCCAAAAGTGGTGTACATGAACATTTTATCTAACATATTGAAGTATCTTTTGCCTAAAAAATCAGACCTTAAAGTCTCAGGAGGATACCCAAAAATTATTTCAAACCCTCTATCCAAAATCGACTCTGCTGAGTTTTGGCGGCTGACAGAACCAACTTTTTAAAATGACAAAAAAGTCTAACTTGTTTCAAACAAATACCCTTAGCTCTAAACATGAAACATGTAGGGGACATGCTGAAAAAGAACATACTCTACAATGGGCTTATTTGGACTTAATATCATACCCAAAACTGAGACCAACATAAGCATATTTTTGGTAAAAATCTTGAAAAAACTGTTGAACCGTATTTGCTTGGAATGCCTTATTCACCCCTTTTCCTTATGTTTTAGCTTTGGTGTTAAACATAAAAGTTATAGAAAATATTTTAATCTAAATTGTTACCAAAAATTATAATCCAATTCTAAGCCTGAGTACCTCAAGTTGTTGCGGTACCTTAGAATTTAATGATTTGGTAGAGAGTAATAAATGATTAAGTTAAATCCTTAAACAAGTGAAAGTTTGGGCAAGTGCATAGTACCCCTTAAACATAAAAATAAATTAACCATGGTCCCTAAAACCAAAGAAAACATTTAACAGTCCGAATCATTTTAGTTTCATCGGCTAAAGGGGGAGGATTCCGTGTTAATGGACGAGTCGTGCTTTGCTTGTTAGGCACGAAGATTGTAGAACATGGGGGTCCTGCTTAGCTTGCTGTGGGAGGCTCAGTTCATACGCATATTATACAAGGTGAGAGTGCTTAGCCATTATCTTGAACTTGAGTTTATATAAATGATATTTGAAAATGCTTTGAAGTGCATAATTTGAACTATGACCAGCTTGACGATTGCATGAACCTATTGTTTTCAAATGTCATAATGTCTTTAATTCAAGTGTGCTATCTATGTTATTTTGAGATAACATGATGTTATTATGAAAGTATGGTTAATGTTGTGTAGTTGTTCCAAAGTGCCAAGTTACAAGGGTTTTCGGCCCTTTATATCCCGCTATGAGGGAGGTTACCCAACTATAGATTTTTCATTTGTCCCTATAAGAGAGGTTTCCCATTGAGCGGAAGTTTTTGCCTTAAAAGTGTTGCAAGCTAAGTCCCAGACATCACATACCACTCGTTCTTGGTGGAGAGTGGCCCTCATTCCATCACGTTGCTATCCTTGCATTGAGAATTAAGGTTACAGTACCGTCGGAACTCCTAGTTGTGAGGTTGACGACTACTTGGATATTATTGGGGTTTGAGTCTAGATTTGAGAAAGTGGTCATGAAAATTTGAATTTATGGCGGTTGAGCCAGGGATATGTTTCTGTTTGTAATACTGAAAAGGTTATTTATAATCTGTGATATTTTCATGTTCTAGCAAATGTATTAGTTTCTGTATTTCCGTAGAAAATGTGATGAACTGTCTTTAGAAAGAGTTTTCAGTTATCCTTAACAAAGTAATTGTATTTTCTGTTCATGATAATGCTAAGTGCGCTCTCCTGTAACCTCTATGGTTGTAGATTCTAGGAACAGCTAGAAGTTGGTCCACCGTCAGCGAGTAGTTTTGGATATGGTGTTGGAAATCATTTTGGCCAGTTTTTCTTTTGTATGGTTTTAGTGTTGTCTAAGCTTTATGTGTAAGTTTTAAAGGTCTTTGAACTTTTGGATGTAATGTATTCCTTGGGATGGCAAATTCTTAGTGACTCTTGTTTACCTCTTTTGATATTAAGATTTGTGTTACTTAGAAGTTCTTATTTGGTCTTTTAATAGCTTTACCCTTTGTCTATCTCTCGGACTGTTGGCCTCTGGCAGGATCATATCCTTTTGTGTAGTTTTGGTGCCTTACGTGTGCGGGGTGTTACATTTGGTATCAGAGCCCTAGGTTATAGGTTATGTAGACTTGTTAGAATGTGGTATGTGGTGGACCGTAGGTTAAGTGTGTCGTCTCGCGATCTATTGAGAAGAGTGGTTTAGACCTGGGGTTATCATACCTTTGCCTTTGGGCATTTGACTGACTGGCTTTGAGATTCATTTAGGAAATGCGTTCTGTAGATCTAGGGTCCTAATTGGAAGTCTAAGCAAGTTATCAGATTAGGGAGATAACCCGGAAGGGGGTCTTGTGTTGCTGTCGACTTGTGAAATCTATATGGGTTATCAGATTAAGGGGGATGAACCTTGTGTCATTAAAACTTTTCGTAGAAAGTTTGTTCTTATCCTTATGTCTATAAGTTGGACTCTTGTGTCGAGCCATAAGTCATAGCTTTCCTACGATAGGAGGGAGCATAGAGAACCTCAGACGGAGCATCATTCAACCCGAACTAATATAATGCGGCACGATAAGAAGAATCTCCGCAAGTGGGATCGGTGGAACCTGATCCAACCGCTAGGATGTTGGAGGAGATCGTAGGACTGACCGAACAGGATGCGAGTTGGATCACGATGCAAGCTGAGAGGAATATAAACCCCTTAATCAAACAATTTAAGGATCTGGGCAGAAAGGAGTTCATAAGAACCCTTAGCCCTGCAGAAATAGAAAATTGATTGAAGGATGTCATGCATATTCTAGATAGGTTGGGGGTAGATGCTGATAATAGGTTAGACCTCGTAGCTTTTATGTTTAGGGGAGAAATATACCACTGGTGGGAAGCCATGGAACGGTTCTTGAAGATGTTAGTGCCAAGAGTTGAACCTCTCGAATAGCTTGGGATCGTTTTGAGAAAACGTTTGACGTGTAGTATAAGCCCATAAACTATAAGCATGAGAAAGAGCAGGAATTCATCGACCTGGAACAAGGAAGGATGACTGTGGCAAAATTCGAGATGAAATTTACAAAGTTGTCACGATATGTCACCCAGCTTATACCTGATGAGGAGGTAAGGTGTAGAAGGTTCAAGAATGGATTAAGTTTTTGGATTAGAACAAGGATGATGGTTCTTGAGATGAACAACTACACAAGACGGGTGAACGTAGCACAATGAATTGCAATGTGGGCCAGAAGGACTGATAACTCTTTAGTTAAACAATTCAAGGATTTAGGTACCAAGCAGTTTGTGGAAACAGTTAGTCCCGCTGACGTTGAAAATTGCTCGAGCGATGGAGTGCACATTTTATACAGACTGAGCTGTTCATGTGGTAAGTTCTTAAGTATCGATTTATATTCGTTTGACATCTAGACTGTGTAACTTGTATGAAGTTGGTATTCGATTTTCGTTGTGGTATCGGTGTGAGTCGCAAGAAAGTTGCTTTCGAAAACCTTTTGTGATGTGACCCGTTAGGGAAAACCTAATTAGATTAGTGTATAAATATTTCTTGTATAGAAAAGGAATTTTCTCATGCGAATGTGTGGACTCTATGCATGAGAAGTTAAATGGTGATATAATTCTATTATTTCTGGTAGAGTTGAGAAGCAACTTTGTGTGAGTACGCAGGAGGAATAAGTATTTGGATGAAGATAGTGGAAGCGTAAGTGAAACTATACAAATTAATGGGTATGATTTTTGTAAATTGTCCTTGATTGAATCGAGTATCTTGGTAAAATGCAGGTAAGATGAGGTAGTTAAAGTGCAAAAGTGGTTTTTGGTTCGGTTGTGCGGCAAAGAATGTGTGAAGGGATTGAGTGATGATGGTAAGAGATTTTAAAATTAGGAGTTAGTACTGTACGGTTAAAGTATTGTTGGATGAGTGGTACGTATGTGAAGAAAAGAAGCAAATGTATGCTGTGTTGTGACGAGGGTTGTAATTGGGTTCGTGCGGGTATGCATATGCCTGTGGAGTGTTTAGTCTATGTGATATGTTTAGCCCTAGTAACTCATTAGGTTCAAGTGGCAGTATTAGTCTTGATGGTGATAAGGCTAGAGTGGAAATTAAAAGTGTGTAAAGATTATGTGTTGAAGATAAAAGATAGGGAGAGGTTGGTAGATTTGATTGCTTTGGTTATGTCTGAGTTTGATTTGATTCTTAGGATGGAATGGTTGTCATCCTACTATGCATCACTAGACTGTCTTTAGAACCCATTACGAGCATTAGGAGTTTGTGGTGATGCCTTTCGGGATAACGAATGCGCCTATTATATTTATGGACCTGATGGATCGGGTGTTCAGAAGCTTTCTAGACCAATTTGTAATTGTGTTGATAAACGATTTTCGGTTATATTCTCGGAGTGAAGAGGAACACAGGAAACATTTGAACATTTTTTTTGTAGATCCTGAGAAAGCACAAGTTGTATGTAAAATTCAAAAAGTGTGAGTTTTGGTTGGTCGAGTGGTGTAGCTAGGTATGTTATATCTGGAGGGAGAATACAAGTGGACCCAATGAATGTGGAAGCGGTAGTCATTTGGAAAAGGCCAACTAGCGTGACTGAGATACGAAGCTTTTTGGGGTTAGTTGGTTATTATCGGCGTTTTATCTGCGACTTTTCTCTGATTGCGAAACCCTTGACTCGGTTAACTCAGAAGAATGTCAAGTTTGGATGATCCGACATATGCGAATGAAGTTTTCAAGAGTGGAAGTCCAAACTAGTGTAAGCACTTATACTAACCCTTCTATCAGGCAACGAGGGCTTTGTTATTTATAGTGACGCGTCACACCAAGGTTTGGGATTGCGTATTGATGCAACACAGGAAGGTTATCGCATATGCGTGTAGACAATTAAAACCTCATGAGAAGAATTACCCTACCCACAATCTAGAGTTAGTCGCAATCGTCTTCGCGCCCAAGATATAGAGACATTATTTGTACGGCGTCCCTCATGAGATCTTTACGAATCATTAGAGTTTGAAGTATAATTTCACCTAGAAAAAGCTCAACTTGAGGTAAAGGAGATAGATGGAGTTAATTAAGGATTATGACTGCATGATTCACTATCATCCGGGGAGGGCTAACGTTGTAGTATATGCCCTAAGTCAAAAACCATTGGGGAAAAATAGCGCATCTATGAGCAGTACGAGCTGGTACATTTTCTGAAATGCGAACGCATAGAACCCATCTTGCCATAGGAAAGAATGGAAGCCTATTAGCAACTCTGAGCGTAAAATAAATTTTTTTTTGGGATCAAATTCGAGCAGCTCAATTAGTGGATAATCAAGTGTTCAATATAAGGGCAAAAGCAGCGGCTAAAGGGTAGACAAAATTTGAAATTTAAAATTTGAAATTTGAAATGACGTGTTGTGGTTCGGTCACAGATTGTATGTGCCCAATAATGGGGAGTTAAGGAGGCAAGTCTTAGATGAAGCGCATAATTCAACATGCACCATGCACCCGAAAAGTACGAAGTTGTATAGAGACTTAAAGAAAATATATTGGTGAAGTGGGAAGAAGAAGGACGTAGAAAATTTCATGACAAGATGTTTAGTATACCTACAAGTTAGGATTGAACACCAGAAGTCGACAGGATTATTACAACTGTTACCAGTACCCGAGTGGAGGTGGGAACATAATACCATGGATTTCATAACTGAACTCCCTCGAACACCCAAGGAGAGTGATGCTTTTTCGAATAATTGTGGATAGGTTGACAAAGTCAGCTCACTACTTACCAATAAAGATGACGTATTCTACGGATCGATTTGCATGGCTTCATATCGATGAAATCATTAGGCTACACGAAGTAACAGTTTCTATAGTACCGGACAGAAACCCACGTTTTACGTCTTGGTTTTGGCCAAGCTTACAAGAAGCATTGGGGATTACTTTAAAGTTTAGCACGACTTTTCATCTACAGATTGATGGTCAATCGGAGAGAACAATTTAGACCTTAGAAAATATGCTTAGAGCATGCATTCTAGATTTTGCTAGAAGCTGGGAGGAACATTTGTCGTTGATCGAGTTCGCATATAACAATAGTTTTCAGTCAACTATAGGGGTATCTCCTTACAAAGCATTGTACGGTAGGAAATGTCGAAGCCCAATTTGTTGGGAAGAAGTCGAAAAGAGGAAGTTGCTTGGACTCGAGATAGTTCAAATAACCACTGACAAGATTAAGTTAATCTGAGAGAGATTGAAGCAATCGCACGATAGACAGAAGAGTTATGTAGATAATCAGAGACGTAACCTAGAGTTTGTAGTGGGGGACCATGCATTCTTAAAGATACCACCATGGAAGGGTATAATTAATCTAAAAGAGTTTTATCCATTACGGGTGTGTGTAAGCCCGGTAAGGGTGTGCGTGTAAGTCCTACAAAGGTTTTGTGCGAAGCCTGGTAAGGGTGAGGGTTGGTCTTCAAAGGCATTTGAGTTATAGTTCCTTTTAAGGGTAAGTGTTAGCCTTTAATGGCATTTTGAATTGATTAATAGAGTCGTGTGTTAGAAACTATTAGTTTGAGCCGTGACTTTGGCTCTAAAGCCTTATCATGAAAAATATCCACGTCTCTCTGAGCGAGGTATGTAAATTTCGAGGATAAAATTTCTTAAAGGAGGGTAGATTGTAATAGCCCGAACTCAGGTATACGAATAAAAAAGAAAGAACATTTCAAAAAGAAACGAAATCTCGAACTTAAGTTCAGTAAGAAGAACTGGGCCGACCGTTTAACCTTTTTGAGCTTAAGACTAGAGATAGAGAGGGAACCACACAAGCATATATTAAAACCCTAATATTGAGGGTAAGAACTTAAGGTTATAAGACCAACAAAAATGTGTCAGATAAATAAATGTAACTAGGGAGGGGAGAGCTCTCTCTCTCTCAAACATGTCTCGGGCGGACTCAGCGGGAGAAAGGACCGGCCTCATCCGAGCTGACATCCTCGAAGAGCCGCTCGATGTCATCATCACCATCATCACTGCTGAAAGAAGAAGATATAGCTCTGGAGTGACTCTTGGCAGACGAGACGGATCCTCTGGAGCGAGCTCTAGAAGAAGTAGCACGAGATCCACGGCCTCGAGCGGGGGCTGGAACGGGGGCAGGAGTAAGAGCAGGGGTGGAACAGCAGCAGCTACAAGAGGTTGTCGAAAGACACAAGAAATAAAGAAATAGTATAAAGGAGAGCAAAGAGATTAAAAAGGCAAACACTCACCGGCCGAGGAACAAAAGAAACCCCAGCTGCACGCAGAGCAGCATCCTGCTGGCGAACAAGGATCTGCAGGCCGCTCATCACCAGCATGAGATGATCTAGCCAAACCTGATCCATCTGTTGAGAAATAATACAGAACTGAGCAATCTACGAATAAAGAAGGACGAAAAGAAAATAGTGAGAAAAGAGTTAAACCTGGGCGTGCTATGGCCGGAACTCCGGGGCTGGAGGAATCGGGATAGGAATATTGAAAGGATACCCATCTATGAAGAAAGATACGGTCTCGGGTATCTCGACACTCCCAACCCTAGCCCCACCAGCCGGACTAGCGTCAGCAGCAGCAGGACCAGCATCAGCAGCTGCAACAGCACCAGCACCAGCAGCCTCCAGTGCCAATCCCCTCCTCCTATCGCTAGGGCCAACCGGGCTAGGACCTAAGGGACCCATTAGGTGTGCCCGAGCCCAGGCTGTGTAGTCCCCTTCCATCACCAGCAGCTCCGAAACTGGGGTCCCTACTGTCTCTAGCAGCAAATCGACGCGGCCTATATGATCAGTCCGGTGCATGCAAGCTGGAGGAACCATCGGTATCCTGAAATGATCAAGGCCGAGCAACTGATGGACCACTCGCTCGCCGAGATAATACTCCCTACCAAATGGGCCCTCCAGCAGGTTCCACTTAGAAGCGATATCACTGCTGCGCCGGCCCGATCCTCCACTCCCCTCCAGACATCCCAGTGGACCTGCATCCATTCAAGGTATAGTACAGTGCAATAAATAATAAACATCCAATGATCAGTATGCAATACAGTAATCAGTATGCAGTACAGTGCAATAAACAGTAAACAGCGAACGATTAGTATGAAGTATAGTAATCAGTATGCAGTACAGTGCAATAAATAGTAAACAGCAAACGATCAGTATGAAGTATAGTAATTAGTATGCAGTACAGTGCAGTGAACATGAACAGCGATCAGTATATAGTGCAGTGAATAGCCGTGAACAGGATGCAATACGGTAAAAATAGTAAAATGATACCTGGTCTGGGGTCAGCCGGTCCAGTGAGACCCGAAAGCGGTCTATGTCCTTCCCTCCGTCCTTCTTCCCCTTTAGCCCACGGGACCACCGGGCAGCTCGGGGAATAACCAGAGGGTCTGCTACGGAATTTGCTGGGACATGAAGCCCGAGGAACTCGTAAGTCCACAGGTGCAAAGAAGAAGGTGTTAATCTGTAAATAATGGACAACAGGAGAATGGAAGTGAATGGAAAAATGTAAAAACTAAATCATACCTCCCAGACCCTCCAGTATCCCCTGATGCTAAGCTCTTGGGGGAACCGGGTCAGTGTCTGCATGAATCCATAGAGGGTGGCAAGAGTAGCTCATCGCCAGTCGAATGAAGCAACCCGGTCCAAATGAGCAAGGGCGCCGAGGTAATGCAGATGAATGGTATTGTCCTTGTTCAAAAATAAAAAAGTGCCAAACATATACATCAAAAAGCCCCGGGCGACTCACTCAAAGTGGCAGGGCTCAAAGCAGTGGAAGTGGCGGAAGCGCTCGAAAAACCAGGTGTATCAAACCCGGTCTCTGTCTATCTGTGCAGGGATGGCTCCAAGAAAATATAGCAGCGCGTCGACAGACTGAGTTATGGATGGATCAAATGGGATAGGGGCTCCTCCGACCCGGATGCCAGTGATGAGAGCAAAGTCGAGAGGCGTCAGAGTAGCCTCAAAGTAGTAAAGTGGTAGGTATTGGTGGTATCCCACCATCGCTCCGCCAAGGCCGTCAGCCAGACCTGATCGTTGCTCGCCCTACCCAATAGGGGTATGAATCGAGCAAAATCAGAGGCATCAATAATGGCCCGGCTAGGAGCAGAGAGGGCATCATACCACTCTAATACCTCTCCGGAGGCAGAACCTCCAAAACCTCTGACATAATGACCAACCTGAAAAGAGAAAAACAGGCAGAGAATGTGTAAAAAACAGAACGAGCAAGCAAAGTGCAGAAAAATATCTGAAAACAAAATCCTAGGTTCGTGTGTAAGTGACGACCCTTCGATTCTCTTAAAAACCTTAGAAAAAGACTAGGCACCCAAACCCTAGGTTCGTGTGTAAGCGATGACCCTTCGGTTCTCTCAAAAGCCCTAAAAAAAGACTAAGCACCCTAACCCTAGGTTCGTGTGTAAGTGACGACCATTCGATTCTCTCAAAAGCCCTAGAAAAAGACTAGGCACCCTAACCCTAGGTTTGTGTGCAAGTGATGTCCCTTCGGTTCTCTTAAAATCCCTAGAAAAAGACTAGGCACTCGAGCCATAGGTTCGTTTGTAAGTGACGACCCTTCGATTCTCTCAAAAGTCCTAAAAAAAACTAGGCACCCTAAGCCTAGGTTCGTGTGTAAGTGACGACCCTTCGGTTCTCTCAAAAGCCCTAGAAAAAAAAAAGGCACACTAGCCCTAGGTTCATGTGCAAGTAACGACCCTTCGGTTCTCTCAAAATCCCTCAAAATCCTTAGAAAAAGACTAGGCATCCTAACCTTAGGTTCGTGTGTAAGAGACGACTCTCCGGTTCTCTCAAAAGCCCTAGAAAAAGACTAGGCACCCAAACCCTAGGTTCGTGTGTATGTGACGATCCTTTGGTTCAAATCCTCCTATCCTAGATTCGTGTGTAAGTGACTACCCTCTGGTTCTGTCAAAAGCCCTAGAAAAAGGCTAGGCACCCTAACTCTAGATTCGTGTGTAAGTGACGACCTTTCGGTTCTCTCAAAAGTCCTAGAAAAAGATTAGGCACCCTAACCCTAGGTTCGTGTGTAAGTGACGAGCTTTCGGTTATCTCAAAAGCCGTAGAAAAGACTAGGCACCTAAACCTTAGGTTTGTGTGTAAGCGACAACCCTTCGGTTCTCTCAAAAGCCCTAAAAAATACTAGGCACCCAAACCCTAGGTTCATGTGTATGTGATGATCCTTTGGTTCAAATCCTCCTACCCTAGGTTCGTGTGTAAGTGGCGATCATTCGGTTCTCTCAAAAGCCCTAGAAAAGGACTAGGCACCCAAACCATAGGTTTGTGTGTAAGTGACGAACCTTCAGTTCTCTCAAAAGTCCTAGAAAAAGACTAGGCACCCTAACCCTAGGTTCGTGTGTAAGTGACGACCCTTCGGTTATCTCAAAAGCCCTAGAAAAGACTAGGCACAAAACCCTAGATTCGTGTGTAAGCGACGACCCTTCGGTTCTGTCAAAAGCCCTAGAAAAAGCTAGGCACCCAAACCCTAGGTTCATGTGTATGTGACGATCCTTTGGTTCAAATCCTCCTACCCTAGGTTCGTGTGTATGTGACGACCCTCCGGTTCTTTCAAACCCTAGAAAAAAGACTTGGCACCCTAACTCTAGGTGCGTGTGTATGTGAAGACCCCTCGGTTCCTTCAAAATCCTAAAAAAAAAATAGAGACAAAGAAAATCGCCCCTTAAATTTTGGTATTTTGCCCATTTTGTCTCAATTTTCTTCAATTTCTAGGATTTTCATAAAATTTTTAAAATTATCTCAAATTTGTTTATCATTTTTTAGGATTTTCTTAAAATTTCTAGATTTATCTCAAAATTGTTTCTCAATTTCTATGATTTTCTAAAAAAAAATTTCTCAATTTTCAACGATTGTCTAAGCTTTTTTCAGAATTCTTCTAAAAATTCACTCCAAGTTTCTACAATTTTCCTTGATTTTCTAAAATTTTTCAAAATTTTCTAAACTTTTCTAGAATTTTTCAAAAAAAAAAAAATCAACCCCTTAGTTGTATGTTTTTCCTAAAAATAAAATAAAAATTTTCAAACTCTTTATTTTTCGTGATAAAATAAATGGCCCCACTTATTGTTTGTTCAAATCCTAATGTCCCTACTATTTTAATCTCCATTGCAAAAATCCCTAAACTAAGACACCAGCGTCACACAATCATCAAAATAAAACATCATCATATCAAAACACATTATCGTATCACCTGGGGGATCCTAGGCATGCGTCTACGTTTCACAAATCATAAAAACTTTCTTTGGTAAGGATAGGGTACCTACCGAAGGTCGCTGACGAGAGATATGGTGGTCAGGCTCCCGTAAAAGGACGTCAACGGCGGTCGCATCGGTAGGAGGCTCGTAGCGTCTCATCCCGAGGTATATTATGCGAGAGGGACCGGATCGTAAGTATGTAGGTTAAAAGGTGCTGGGTGACCCTCTCCAGCATCTAGATCTAGAAAGTCAGCCATTGCGGCTTCTGCAGCAGCATCAGCAGCTGCCTGAGCCTTAGCAGCTGCTCGCGCCTCCTCCTCGGCTGCATGATGAGAGGCACGCTCTACCTCAAGAACGAGAGCATCCATCGCAGCAGTAGCTGTAACCCCGCTAGAACGAAGACTGGTGGTCGTATCCCTAGGAGTCCCCATGGAGGAACTCCTAGCAGCAGCAGGACCTCGTCGTGCCCCTAAGTCGTCATCTCCCTGGCCTTGGCCCGCCATGAAGTGGAATGAGATCACAAATAGAAGAGTAAACATTGTGTGAAAGCTAGGAAATAAGAAAACGTAAGAAGATGGAACTTAGAAGCTTGAGGGAACAAAAGAGAGCATAAGAGCACAAAAGATTGAGAGAGAGTGAGGAATGAAGAAATGAACCAGTCCGCGCGCCTTAAAGATCTGGACATGCGTCTCGAGTTGGCGGCCGCCATATCGCATGTTGGCAACCACCATGTTTCCCAAACGTCACGTGGTGACCGCCATGTATTAGGGGTTTTTACCCAGCGGCCGCCATGTCAAAGGGATTTCACCTTGGCGACCGCCAGGTTGTCAAACGTCACGTCACTTCCATCTTGGCGACCGCCATGTCAGAATGTCATAATGACCTTTATGGGGTTCCTAAGGGGCCGTTTGGGTGGTTTTTGATTATTGTTATAGGTGTTTTATTTCATCTTTGTATGCACCTTATTAACAAAAATGATTTTCAAAAAATACATAAATTATTTTGTTTTCTTATGGTGTGTTTTTGTGCATGTTGACTTTATATGAGTTATTTTGTTTGCATTTTGAAAATATGATAATAATTCTAAAACCTTGTTTTTTTGCTGCTCCATCTTTTTGCGATGTTTCCACTCTGATAAATTTAATTTGAAACCGTAATCAGGTTTTTAATTATTTTTATCTCACGTCTTATCTCGAATTTTCGGATCTTTACTCGACTTATTAATTTGCAGTTCTCCACTCCGATAAATCTAATTTGAAGCCGTAACTAGACTTTTAATTATTTTTATCCCACATCTTGTCCCGAATTTTTAGGTCTTAACTCGACCTATTAATTCGCAGTTCTCCACTCTGATAATTCTAATTTGAAGCCGTAACTAGACTTTTAATTATTTTTGTCTCACGTCTTGTCCCGAATTTTTAGATCTTAACTCAACCTTTTAATTCGCGGTTCTCCACTCCGATAAAATCTAATTTGAAGCAGTAACTAGACTTTTAATTATTTTTATCTCACGTCTTGTCCCGAATTTTCAGGTCTTAACTCGACATATTAAATCGCGGTTATCTACTCTGATAAATCTAATTTGAAGCCGTAACTAGACTTTTAATTATTTTTATCTCACGTCTTGTCTCGAATTTTTAGGTTTTAACTCGACCTATTAATTCACGGTTCTCCACTCCGATAAAATCTAATTTGAAAACGTAACTAGACTTGTAATTATTTTTATCTCACGTCTTGTCCCGAATTTTCAGGTTTTAACTCGACCTATTAATTCGCGGTTCTCCACTATGATAAATCTAATTTTAAGCCGTAACTTGGCTTTTAGTTATTTTTAATTCCAAAATTGTGAGGTCTTAACTCGACCGATTAATTCGTGTTTACTTTTTCGGTTAAGATAATTTCTTGGATCTTAACTCGATCCTTTTAAATATTTTATCCCCAGCCGGGTTTTTAGATCTTAACTCGATCTTTGACTTAGTTGTGCTTTCCTTTAGATCTTAACTCGATCTTTAGGATCTGCCAACATCATACCAGCATTTGCATCATATTTCCTATCTTGCATCTTTGCATTTTTGCCCTAAGAACTATATTTTGGTCTGATCCCTAGCAAAGGGGTACGTAGTCAACTTGATGAAAGTTTGAGTACGACCAACATCATACGTATGCTTGTATGTTTTGTGGCCTAAGATTGACGGTTCGGTCAAATAGCTGTTGTCTCTGGGTCTTTGATATAATATGTATCACGCATTACTATACGAGTCATATCAAGGAGGAAAACTGTAGACACCCCAATTTGACCCCACCCAATCTTAGGTGAATCCGGTGGTGAAAACATGTGGAACAAGTGCTTCAGTTCGATCCTCAGGAAGTGATTGAAGCTCGGTAATTGAACCCAACCATCAAAAACCATCAGAAACCTTCAAAACCGACGAAGTTGTACCAAACCATCGATAACTTGTTGCCCAAGTCATTGCCAGAAGTGGCGACCGCCAACTTGTGGAACCTTTTCCCACATGGCGACCGCCAACT